>JAODJW010000019.1:24820609-24831716 GCA_026777045.1 Hyperopisus bebe
TCTCAATTATATTTGACATTTCCGAGCAGTCGTGTTTTCCTTTCTCCAAATAAACCAGCTAAAACACCCTGGGAACTAATTAATTTTATCCATTGTGTTGCTTTTAAATAGTTTAATTTGAATAACAATTAAACCTTGAGTCAAGAAAACTAAATGGCACAGGAAGACATGCCTGTCAATTCAGGGAGTATCTGGCTTCAGTTCAGAAATCATTTCAGGCGAATTAAATGCACCATCCCGAGTTTAAAAATAAAAACCGTTTGTTCCGCGAGCAATAGGTGAGCGAGGAGACACAGAGCGCCTTCCCGTGTGTAAAGGCGGTGGGTACGGAGATGGCATCAGCCGGCCTGCTGTCGTAGGGGAAGACTGTGCTATTTGCCATCTCTGCAGAGCAAACGGGCACACACTCCTCGCTGTTTACACACAAATGTGGGCGCAGCGTGCTTCCTCGATGAGAACAGAGTTAACGCAGCATAATTAATTTCCGCTATCAGGTGTGTAATAAAATTAAATTTGTCACTTGTAGAAATATTTTGAGTACAGTTACATTGGAAGGCTTCTTCTCACATATCCTATAAAGCTCTTTTTTTTGAGACACATATACAGGTGAGAGGCAATCTTGGGGTCAGCAATTTATTAGACACTCGTGAAATAATCCGGGCTGAAGGCCCCACTATTGTACGTTGCCACGGCATTAGCGCCTCATTACCATCTCATTAGCATCTCATTAGCATTATCCGGTCCAGCTGAGCGACCTCACCTTCTTGGCCACGGGCACCTTGTTATAGTAGCGGATGCAGTCTTTACCCAGGAAGTCGAACTCCACCACGTGCTGGTCGCCGTCCAGCTGCTCGTGGAGAGCGATGTGCTCCACGCGCAGTGAGCAGCAGCCCACCGTGTCCGCCGTCTCGCCCTCCTCCTTCTCGTTACCCGCTCTCAGGGCCAGCTGCACGGGGGGAAGGGGTGGGGCGGGTTGACGAGGCTTGACTGGCACTCCCGGAGAACACGGCCCCCACGCGCCCCCACGCACAGACCCAAAGACACCTCACTCAGACACAAATAAAACACGACACCAGGGCACGTTTCCATTCGACACCCACAGCAGATAAACACAAAGCGAGTACAAACAGGCAGACCTGCCAGGCATAATTCCCAGGACAAAAATCAATTCAGCCAGGCCGCCTCGCCCCTAGACTGTCTTCTGGATCACCCCCCCCCTCCTCCCCAAGCCCAGGAGAACTTGCCCACTTGTCCCCCTGACCCAGCAGACCTGCAAGCAGAATCCCCTGTACAGTTAAATAAAGGGGCCACCTGATGTATGGTCATTGCTGCCTCTGCCGTCTCCGTCAGGCCCAAGCAGACCTCAGCTCGTTCTCGTGTCCAGCCATGGAAACGTTCTCACATTTATAGACCTATTCAGGAGAACAAGGACATCCTGGTGCCCCTCTTGGCCAGGTCCCCCCATAATCTCTATGGCAACGTTTCCCAACCCAGTCCTCAGGGACCGCCAGACAGTCCACATTTATGCTCCCTCCCAGGTCCCAGTACACCAGTACCAGGTACTCCGTGTTCTTGATTGGTTGCTTGAGTTGTGCTGGGAGCTGGGAGGGACCAAAAACGCGAACTGTCTGGGGTCCCTGAGGACTCGGCTGGGAATCACTGCGTCTGTCGTCTTAATACATTCGGCACATAATCATCCTGACGCGAGCTCAGCTTGTTCCGTCCTGGACGTGGCGGCACGTAAGGACTATATTTCAGCTAGTGAGCTGAACCCGAGTCATGTTCACGTTTGGCCAAATCCACGACGGCGGCACAGCAGACTTCCTAACCTCAGAGAAATAATCAGCCTAGCGGGAGACAGGAGAATGCGAGATCTGCCGCTTCTACACTTTGCGTGTTGGATGCCTGTTTGGTAAAATCGGTGTATTTTAGGGATACTTGTGAAGTAAACAAGAAGCCGAAGAAGGTCCTGAGGCAGGAGACGCACAGGCGCCTAGGCCTGTCTACACCCGGCTGGGTATCGATGGGCTTCCCCATCATCACCTTGTCGATGAAGTAGAGGGCCACGGCCCGCTGCCGCGTTTTCATCTGTTTGGATTTCAGGTCCTGCTGGTACTGGGAGCGGATCGAATCCACACAGGTCTTCAGCTTCCGGGCCACCTCGTACTTCTCCCAGTCCTTCTCACCCTGAGGGACCCAATGACATCGCTAAAAATTGTCGCATACGTCAACCGCGTGTGTTGTTTTTTTTTTTTTTATTGCTTAATTGCCATCAAACGACATTCAAAAACACATCAGTCGCCTTCATGCATCCACAAACCAGCCTCTCCACTCCACTGTTTACTGTTGGGGCATCAGTCACTTCTAATGCCTAATTACTGCTTTTGATCAAAATAGTGTGTTCCTGTCACGGCAACCAGAGCTGTGACAGGTGGCTACAGGCTCAGCAGGTAGTGAGACGCCTCCTCGTCTAAAATGAAGGCAAATTTGTCAAGGTATGGATACTGAAGGTTACTTATTAATCAAAACGTTTCATCAAGGGCAGCTCCTGCCTTAACAGCTTGTAGGAAGCAACGCTACGGCGCTCCCGCCTAACGTCCACACCTGGCTAACCGTCACCGTCTCCTTACGTCGCCGTCACGGCTCTCGTTAAAATGCATTCGTCTCAGATGGGCTGCCAACGTGCCGCCTTCTAACAATCTGTCATTGTTACGGCCCCCGCAGGCAAAAGGATGGCCACCTTTATGGGGCGCCGAGACGGGAAGGACCTGGAAATAGCCCCGCGTGCCCTGGCTTGCTGGTCACTTCCACTCATTTTCAGATGGCCTCTCCGTACGTGACCTTCACAGACGACAGCACTGACAGGCTGCGAGCGTTACGGTTCAGTGGCGCGGTAGCCGAAGGTGCCGGGACCTTCGTAAAATGATCCTCGCAGCAGCCCTGAAGCTGCCATCGTGCGTTCACCCTTTTCACGTACAAATGCCCGCCGGATTAGACCATGCAGAGCATTAAAGCAAACAATTGATACGTCTGCCGTAGGTGGGTGTGGGGTCTCTCCCAGCTCATTCAGCAGGAGTTTGCACATAGTAATGAGAGTTACAGTGGGTGGGGCTGCTGTGAAATCTCTATCACCGCCCGCATTAGTCTAAAGGAAGGCCAGGTAGACCAATCACTGCTGACAACACAAATATCCCACCCAGGATTTTAGGGACCCCCCACCCTGAACAACAGTGACCTGTACCTACCCCTCCCAATGCATTATATACACATTATTGATATTCCACTGCAGCACTGCAGTTTTTTATCATGCTTTTTATCAACTGTTGTCCATTTGCCATTTTCTATGGTCCCACTGCACATATTTACCTATTCTTATTTTGCATTGTCTTAAACTGCACTACTCTGCCCTGTCCTGCACTGTCTTGATCTGAATTACACTGCTGTCTGCCCTCTCTCCCTGTGCCCCACACTGCAACTGTGGCACAAGAATGTCACTGTGCTCCCGGGGAACGTGTGACAAAAAAAATTTACACTGTAGAAGCACATATGTGAATAAAACCACCTGCCTATGAAGGACTGCACACCAATTAGAAACCTCACAGTAGGAGAAACAGACTGCAATGAGTTAGTATTTAAAAAAACATGTTAAACACGACATTTAAAGGAATCAAAGTGTGCAAATTAATTAAAACTTTAGTACAGTGTTCCATGTTCTTTCAGGGTGCAATGAGGTAATATCAGGTGTGAATCACCTCAGGCTGTTTAATTATCTCGTTACCTTCTGTTGGTGAAGAAACGTCACGGATATAAACCAGAATAACTTAACCTTCAGAAAAAGGGGGGGGGGGGGCTTGAATAGACAGAGGGACAGAGGGGCATGATAAGGAGAGGAGGAAAAGGGGCGTAGATAAGAAGAGGAAGGTAAGGAGAAACCACAGAGAGACTGCCACCATGTCTGTCACGGAGCAGAGTGATGCTCCATCACATGGCCTGTATGTAAATACGGGGGGAGCACAAACTGTGGGTAAGTGGGGGGGGCACAGACAGCACAGGCCAGTGTTTCCCAACCCAGTCCTCGGGGAACCCTGGACAGTCCGCGTTTTTGCTTCCCTACACTGGCACAGGCTACGAGTCAACTGCTACATCACTCAACCAGACGCAACATAACTAAGATGGGGCTGCATGGATCTCACCTGCATTTTTACTGTACTTTCATACAACATGCGATGTCTCAATACCCCCCCTCCCAATTCTGAAAGCGCTTCCACCATCTCTATGGGCCAATCAGATAGGAAAGAATTGCATACATGGCTGTACGTCTTAGAAAGGTTTTCACTTGTGTTGTAAGT
This sequence comes from Hyperopisus bebe, assembly GCA_026777045.1. Lineage (NCBI taxonomy): Eukaryota > Metazoa > Chordata > Actinopteri > Osteoglossiformes > Mormyridae > Hyperopisus > Hyperopisus bebe. Next base: position 24,824,959 of record JAODJW010000019.1, read on the forward strand.
CAGAGCTGTTCTTTTTCAGAGAATTTCCTGTATACAGTCTTCCCAGATGAAACAGCTGACACCCAACCACATATACACACTTTTCATATATTCCTATCACTCTGGGGACTTTACATTCATTTCTAAGGGCATAACTCTAATCCCAACAACAGACCCTAACCCCTACCCAGCCCTAACCTTAACCATAAGTAACCAAGCAAAATACAAGAGTTTGGCCCTTTTTAGTTTTTTTGATTGCAGTCACAGATTTTTGTAAAACAGAGGTTCTCCTTGTAAGGACCAAAAAAATGTCCCCATACGGTACAAAGTTACAGGTAACTCCAGTCCCCACAATGTAATAATTACACACACACACACACACACACACACACACACACACACACACACACACACACACACAGACACACACACAGCGTGACCCAAGGGAATTTGTAACACAGACATTCTTTTGTAGCCCATAGTTTGCTCAGAAGACAGACAGGACCATGAGATAGACAGGAAATGCTCAAAGAGGGAAGAAATATCAGTAGAGACTGATGTAAAAGTGGCCACTTTACTAGGTACACTTAGCTACCACCAGGGCGGAGTCATTTTCACCTTTAGAGCCACATCGAGGGCAGAGGAGCGTGTTTAGAGGGGCCTTTCTGCACACCACTGCTGAAGAGCTGCTATTTTTGCGCTCGTGTCCTTCCTGTTAGCTTTAACGAGCCTGCCCATTCTCCTCTGACCCGTCTCATTAACGAGGTGTTTTCAGCCACAGAACTGCCACCAGCCAGGTGATTTTTGTTTATTGCTCCCTTCTCTGCAAACTCTAGACCAGAGGTGGCCAATCTTATCCACAAAGGGCCAGCGTGTATGTGGGTTTTTGTGATAACCTTAAGGTCAACTGTTCAAACCTTGGTTGTGAGGACTCTTCAGCCAATCAGTCCTCTAATTAGTAATCTATTTAGGGAGTTGCAGCGAAAACCCGCATACACAGCAGCCCTTTCTGCTCCAGACACTGCACTGCGCACAAGTCCCAGGAAAGTGGCCGTTTCTGAGATGCTGGCAATCAACAATCACAGCACATTCAACTCGCTTCTATCAGGCATCACAGCCGTCGTAATGCTCAGCCAAACAGTAACCGAACCTCTGAATGCATGTTGTATGTTTTCAGCTTCCGCATGAATGGCTGTCTGACGGAACAGGATGGTTGTGTGAACAAGTAGGCGCACCTAATGCACTGGCGCCTGAGTGTAGGTATGTTTCAGCCAAAGGCGATATTTACTTACTATCCGAGGGCCCAGAGAAGCTTGTCCCAAGGACAGAAAAGTAAGTGCTTTACCGCCCCCAAACACCCAGATGTGAGTGTGTCAGGTGTGAGGGTCTAAGTCCTGGACCCGCAGTAAATTAAACCTGCACTCTGTTCGCTCTTTACTAGGCCCTCTAACACAGCGATGTGGGTACCTGCATCACACAGTGTTTATGAGGAAAAGCGCGCGCGCGCACACACACAAACACTCAGACAGATATACATGCATACAGGCAGACAGACAACTACAGACACACACACACAGGCACAGATTAGGCCCAGTACAATACTGGGGGGGGGGAATCATCACATGACAATAGGGCGACGTAAGTATCCAACTGGAACAAGCAAGGTGACGAACGGCTGGGAGCGGAGGTACGGAAGCCATCAGAGAAACAGGCTTCCCAGAGTCACCGCGTCTAATGGAGACCACCCCTCACGGAAGTCAGAGCGTGGAAATGCTAAATGGAGCCGAGATGCTGGAGCCCCACGCAGAGGAGGGCGGGGTTATGAAGAACAGCGCAGAGGTGCAGGCCGGCGGGGGGTCAGGCATCATCGCAGCGCAAATAGCGGCTCTGCCGGCACCGCTGGACCAGCTCATGCCGATGGCTTTTCCAACGGCTTCGTCTCAAGTTCTCTTAATGGCGTCATTCTTGTTCATAACTCAGAACCTGCTGACATCTTCAGCAGATTAAAGAAGTCCGGTTCTCAGGCCACCTGCCCAGTATATGCTGGAGGGATTATTACTCAAACCAGTTGGTAGGACATCCAGGGATCCCACGGAATGGGGCACGGGCAGCGGCCTTGGAAACAAGGGTTTTGGTCTGTCCCAGCTGGCCTCCAAGACCCACAGCAGAAGAAGAGGGATGATGGTGAAGATGATGCTTCTGAAGCCCTGACAGATATTGCCCTAAGTCACACTTCAACTAAAATTAATTTCAATTATATACTGTAACTGTATAGAAAGTGTCTCATAAGCACTCAGGTATGAACACCTGGAGGGTATTCCACTAAGCAGGATTTTTCCATTAGCCAGATGCAAACTTACGCAAAATATAAGTACCGTCAAATAGGAATGTCACCTACTTCTCTTTTGATTGGGCAGTTTTCATGCTTGGCTTAAGTTATCCAGCTAACTAGGAAATGCTGCATGGTGGAATAACACCCCTGGTAGTGTAGCCATCATGTGACTTTCTAAACAGGAAGTGATTAGCGGTGTGGCAAACCATAAACATGGCCCCAAGGGTAAAGCCTTTAGAGTTGGCCCTAAACAGGCAGGAGCACAGATCACATGCTGAGACACTGCGTTTTCATTCTCAGCTCAGTTCCCTGTGGTTACCGCTCTGTATACTGTGTGAATTCATGCATTGCTAATTCTGGACAGTAGTGCAGCATCACAACAAATAACACCATTCCTACCCACGGAAAATGAATAAATTAAAATATTTTAGTGATCACTTTGGAGATTGACAGAAGGTGTGTGTAAAATTTGAGATCCATAGTTAGCATCTACTTCCACACTTCTGAACTCCAATCTTAATTCCCTTTTGAATAATTATTACTGTAACAGGATGATTTTTTAAAATGAATATCACATAAGAAATGGCTCTGTTGGTCATTCTGAAGATTGAGAGTGTGTCCACAACAGTCAATAGGTGTCATTACATGTGACAATGACCAGACATTTTCTCTTCCAGCGCTGCAGGAATGATAACCACAGCGAACAGGGATGTCACATGGAATCTTTCCCATCACTTAAGGTGGAGGCACCTGGCAGGGAACACGGCACACGCCGTTATCTTTGGGTCGGCAAAAGAGTACAAGGTGAAAACCCAAAAAGAAAGGAAAAAAAATCAATCAGCGATACAGCCTCCAGCCATACAGCTCCGATATGAGCAGCAGAGGAGAACATGAGATGGCTATCGACAGCCTTCAGGGAAGGAATTCAGCATCCAGTGGGACATAGGTCAGCTCCGGCACGTGAGGTTGTGAAAAACGGGACTTTATCCCTGCTAAAAAAAATTTAAACGGATCGGCATGGAGGTATGGAGAGCCGACTCGTCTTGTCCATATTGTGTTTTGGTTCATTTGCTCCTGTGCAAAATTTCAAAGAGTTTGAGTAAATGGACTGTAGAGGAGTAGAGGGGGCAGATGCTGTTTCTTTTTCATTTTAATTCCAGTTAAAATGACAGCAAATGAAGTTTGTTCATTCTATACTACTCTGTACAGTTTGCTGCAGGTACAGCAGAATACAATTAGCCATCTTAAACAGGCACCGTAACGGATATAAAAAGTACAGTAACCATGACAGAATCCGATTTCATCATGATATACTTTTGCCCATCCCTGGCTTGCCTGAGACTTTCATCCAGAGCATTTTTTACAACCGTATTTATACTGCTGAGTATTTTCCTGGAGCATTTCAGGTTAAGTAACTTCCTCAAGGGAACTACAGCCGGGACTCTCTGTGCCCCGAAACTGGTGTCCTTAACCAGCCCGCCGTCCCAGGCAGCTAAGGGTGACCTCAAAGGCACAGAGAACACTGCGCCGCTGGGCTTTCTTTCAACACACTTTTAGCGTTTCTCAACCCAGTCCACGGAGAAGGGGGGCGGCGGGGGACAGACAGCCCATATTTTTGCACCCTCCTCCCTCCCAACACATCTGTACCTGGTATTTGCGCTTGATTGGCTAGGATGGAGCAAAAATGTGGACTGCCTGGGGCTCCCCGAGATCTGATTTGGGATACACGGAGGTAGATCCCCCCACACGTACTTAAATGCTACAGGCCAACTGATATATCCGTTTATGAATGACACAGACCAACAAACCGGGTCCGTTTTGCCACCAGCAACGCGGCAGTCTTACCTGCCCGCCAGTCTTACCTTCAGCTTGGAGTTGGCGTTGAGCATGATGTACTTGCACGACCCCTGCACATTCTCCGCCCAGCTGGCCAGCCACGTCACCGTGTTGTCGTGCCGGACCTCCTTCCATTGGTGACCCACGGGAGGCTCAGGGACGAGGGAGTCCCTGGGGGGCGGGGGGGTGGGGTGTCAGAGCGGGATCTGAGTCAGTTTCAGAATTTGTCCCACATCACACCCTGACAGCATAAGAGGATGGGGGCATAAGAGGGGCCATAACTCATACAGATGGCCAATGGTATGCTTTGAATCGGTGATTGACAGGGGAGGGGACACACTTCAGGGTCCAATCAGCTATCAGATGGAGGCCAGTGCCTCTGGCTCCGCCCCTGCTGCTCAGCTGCCGCCCTCACTTGCTGCAGTTGATGATGATGTCTTCTGGCCTTATCCTCTTCTTCAGCATGCCCTGCTTGGGGTGCTCCCCCCGGCCACGGAACAAGCCCGGCGGCTCAATCTTGAAGTTGCCGATGCGCTCGCGGTGGCTGTCGAGAACGCAGTAGCCAAACTCTTCCACTATCTTCTGATTGGCCGCCTTGATGATCTGGGGGAAGGGGGGGGGGGCAGTTATTCTGGCAAACATGCGTCATGTTATTCCCAGTCTTTTGACAAATAATGCAACGGCATGTTTTAATTCCATCATCTTATTTAAAGACCGCAGCTCATAAAACCAAAAACCTAATCCAGCTACTCAAACTGCTAAACTAATTTCCATCTGACAGCCTTATTAGTGGCTTATAACTAGCCAAAAAACAGCCCTTAAATCAAGAGTCAACAGTCCTTAAATCAACAAAATTGGGCCCAAATGTTCAGCAGCACAGCAGTAAACAGGATGGTGGTACTGGCTATAATCAGCCATCACCCATAACAATCCTCTCACCTGCGATCCATGAAGGCGTTCCACATTCTCACATCACGCATTCGAGTCTTGTCCCCACACCATCACAAAGTATTTGCAAATAGAATTAAAATTATCCAAAACACAGTCCGGCAGATGAAGCTATCAGGGACTACCAGTTTTTTAATGGAACCTTACTAACCATCGGTATAAAGATTTTATTATTCACCAAGTTTACTCGAGGGATTTAATCATGCGTTAATGGGTGTGTGGCTTAGCAGGTGATGCCTCTGTGCCTGTGATCGGAAAGTCATGGGTTCAGATCCTTGGCTGAACAGTCCCACGTCCATTGGGCCTTTGGGCAAGGTCCCCAACCTTACGATAACCCCAGGGGCACTGGATAAACGACTAACTCTGCACTCTGACTCCAAGCTTCATTCTCAGCTGTGTGTGCACACGTCTCAGAAGAGAGCAAGACGGGATGTGTGGAAAAAGTAACGATTTCCAATGCACTTGTGCGGATGGCAAATAAAGATCCATCTAATCATTTAGAGCACGAACAAAGGCATTAACAGGGCAATCGAGCAGGCCAGCTCTGCAGTAGGGTTGGAGCTGGACACTGTAGAGGCTCAGCAGACAGAAGTGTGGGGTCCAGACCACAGATCCAACTTATAGGGGGGAAGGGGGGATGGGGGTCCCCCCCCCAAATAATCAAATCAAGCTAATACAACCCCCTGGATCCCCTAAAATGGGTGGAGACCTCAACCCCAGAATGCTCAACCCAAAGTTATGCCCTTGGTACAGACTACTCTCCATAATGGGCAATAAAGACCACACCCTCAACAATGATATCATAGAAGAGAGCTTTCAGTTGCAGGCTAATCTCCCCCATACCCCCCGAAAGCAAAACTGGGCATTTCAGGTTTCCTCATTTACCCACTGCCATGCGAATACACAAAGCTGTTTCTGCTCACAGCACTCCTGCGCGTATGCTGAGTGGACACTGAACATACACGACGGCGCCCCCACCTTCATCTCCTCTTTGTTCATATTGCAACAGCGCCCCCACCTGCATCAACTCTTTTCTCATATTACGACGGCACCCCCACCTGTTTCTCCTCTTTGCTCATATTGCGACGGGCCTCCACCTTGTCCTTGTGCATCTGGAAGAGCTCTCCAAAGTCACACTTCTCCAGGTCGGTTATCAGCTGCCTCTCCTCATGAGTCATCTCCTGAGGAGAGAGTGTTCCAACTAATAAGCAACACACCTGTATGTAAACAAACAAAGAAGCCATGTTTTATTTATATAGTGTCGTGGGCACTGAGGGACCCACCGCTTCAGAAATAGAGCCTGCACTTGATTTAGCAGTCAAGCTAGCAACTCTTCTAACAATCATCATGATCTCTACTCAATGTATAGCCTAACAAGCCAACCTTAGGTTCCTTATCAGGGTCCTTTACTTCTAATACTGTGCCATGGTCCTTCTTCCTGTGGGACCTCCTCTAAATCAGGTTGTTAGGGCAAATCTTGTCTAAAAACATGGTAAACTACCTCCTTAACGCTAATCAGAGTTCTATGTTGTCTACGTTGTGGGGGTCCAATACCATCAACCGCTCTTTTCTTATTGCATTGCTGTTTGTTTTGTTGTCCCCCCCATGCACCTACCCCCCCCCCCCCCCGAACACACAGGACAATAAAACCATGAACTGAAAC
>JAODJW010000019.1:24837314-24848852 GCA_026777045.1 Hyperopisus bebe
CGAATCGTCATATGAAAAAGGTTTGACATCACCAGGAAGGGTCAGGTGACATCACCAGGAAGGGTCAGGTGACATCATCCAGCTTTGAGCACCGCATGGTGATTAGCAGCAGCACCCAAAGCTCATCAGTGATATACTGGCACAGAGACACGGTCCTAAACAGCGCTACAAGCTGACCTGCGTGTCTGGTGCATTGCAGGTTATATAACCATAAATTCTAAGTCAATGGAAGACGGACAGAGTAAAAGAAAAGGTCATAAATAACCTCAGAGGGTAATACTGGGCCTAGTGCCTCATGCAGCATAAACAACGAGGACGGTGAAGAGACTCGCACTGCAGGTACAAGTCCAATCCATACGGCTGTGGTCCTTATTGAGTTATAGGGCAGCCACGAGTCATTCTTCTGGCCGTGAACGACAGGCAAACAGCGAGCAAAGGGCTGATGCAGTCAGGCGAGGAAAGGCTTCCTTGTCACAATAAAATTCTTTAATTGGATTTGTTCATATGCGGGGAGCTAGTTGTCTGGATTAGCATATCAATGCTTTTACACAAATCGTATTTTCAAGTGCACTGAGCACTAAGCAGCAAGAAATTAATTCCGCATGATATGTCTCCAGGCTTTGTGGGGTGCCTCTCTGAAAACCTCAATCTAACATTATTCCCGTAACCCCCCCCCTCCAAACCACCGGAAGGCATTAAGTTTCCCGACCCCAGCCCGTACTGCAATCCGAACAGCTCTGCAGAAGAGAAATATATTCTAAAGTACACGGGGCGTCCTAAAGTGAAACACCAAGAAGTACTACACAGTCGATGCTTGTTTCCTTAGAATAGCTACGGGATCTGCCACAAGTGCCCACCTTGCTTATATGATTAAGGTTCAGCATTGAAGTCAACATGAAGCAGCTGACCTCCTTGACGTATTTTTATTGTGTATGGAGCGTGTGGTTTGAGCAGCTATGGTCAACTCCCCCAACCAAAGTCCAAATCTTGCCACCTCTTTTAGACCAGGACTGACACCATCTCTTACCTTCCTCCAGTCTTTGAAGAAGTTGTTGCGAAACACATCCTTGGTTGTATACTCATGGTCCAGCATCTGAGCAAAGAAGAGTGCCACTTCTTCAGCTGCAGGGCTGAGCTTCACTGCTTTTCCTGCGGGGGAACATCAAGCGGCCAACTAACCTTAATACAAACATACAACCGTCATTCTCTTGGTAGTAGACAACCCTACAATCAAAGTGCTGTTGAGGGGACTAATGGGAGGGCTGTCTGAGGGGGAGTGCAAGTACACATCCAGGTTGAGTAGAAAAGAGTGAAAGCAGAAGTCCATGTTTGGATATGTGTGAGAGATAATGACACAGGACTTGGGAAAAGGAATACTACGTTTAAGCAAGACAGCAATTCTTTGCTACTCCACCATTCAAAACAACCCTTTAGCATCTTCGAAACTGTTAAACAAAATGGGTAAACTTAGAACAACAAATGGGGACCCAATGCAGATAATCTGGTCATATATTCCTTGAGTCCATGCCAGCAAACCCGTGGCGCACGGTAAGGCACACATTCTGACAGCCAATGGCCAGAGGGCAGTGCTGGGGAAGCTTTCCCACCGTTGTAGAGGAACCGAACGTCGTCAGGGAGGGGCTGATATTCGGGGGGGAAGTAGGGCCCCTTGTGCTCCAGGAACTTCCACTTGATCCCATCCTGGTACTTCTCTTCCTCCCACCTGAGACAGGAACCCATCGTGGCATCTTTGTAAATAATCGTTAGAAAGGGAGGGGAACCCCTTTCACCCGACTGTCGAGCGCTACCATCGCCATCGCTGCTGCTCCTCCTCCTTCATCTTCAGAGCCCTCGCGGCCTCCAACTCCTCTTTAGTCTTTTTCCTCTTTACAGACGCCGCTTGCCCCTCGTTCTCTTTCTTGGCCTTGGGAAGTAAATCGTGCGGAATCAATCTAAGGGCGAAAGCAAGGAACCTACACATGGTTCAGGTCACAAGCATAATAAGGTGTCATCTAACTTATAATTGATGGGTGACAAGTGTAACCGTTTGAAGGTTGGACTTATTTTACCGCTCTGTAATAGATAGGGTTCCAACTGCAGGAAAAGGTACATACTGTATTTGGACTTATTTCATAGCGTGGCAATTTCATCCCCTAAGTGACATTAATGAAACAAATACCAAACAAAGCTCTAATCCCCAGCTGCAAGCCACAAAACTTCCTATCAACACTGAAATGCCATTTTAAGGTCATTCTATATCGACCCCTCCCAGTATTACATCATACACTGAAGATGAAAGTTCAGATTTCTCTCTCTACACCATCGTCCCAGTGCTAATCCCGGGCATGGTCAGAGAGGACCTGAAACCAATCCCAGGGGGCAGAGGGCACACGGCTGGGATACACCCCAGATGGATTAGTATTCCTTCATAGGGCACCCAGAGCAGCACAATCTCACGCATTATTGGGAATGCAAATATTGAATTTGGTAATACTATTTGGATAGCCCTCCTACAAAGGCTATTCAGAGTATTAGTAACATTTCAAGAACTTACTGAGATTCAGCAATTAATATAACATTGGTTGAGTGAATAGTTAATTTCATTCAAATTATTCTTATATGTAGGCGTGTTCATGAATCGTTACATATACTCTATATTGTATATTACATCTACAGACACAGCAAAACAGCTGAACTGTTGAATCTCCACAGTTGTTGAAATGCTGCAAATTTTCTGTAGGGGGACTATCCAAGGTGTCTCCTTGAGTATTTTCATATTTGAATATTCAGCAGGATTTTTCCATAAATATATAGATTTTGCACATTACTGCTACCGGCGTTTTGAAAATGCCCCCATTCTTTGGAACTTTTTGGGCATCTTGGGAAGCACTGGGGGGGGGGGAAACCACCCTGACTCACACCCGCCATCTTTCCTGTTCGCAGTCATGCATTTGTTACCTGAGAGAGGAACTCTACTGATGCCACACCATAGTCAGAATATGAAGCACACATGTATTTTGGTTATTAACCAGTTATTCAGGTGGAGGATTTCCCCAAGTCATTTTTATGTTCAATTTTTTTGAATATCTTGAATACTTGTTACATCACTCTAGACAATCATTGACCATGGGTGATGTAGAATGACCAATTTGCCCATCTACACATCTTCAGACTGCAGTAAAGCACAATAACTGAAGGGAATCTGGGTAAAAGGGAGGATTTGCAGACAGAGCAGATGTGGGATTCAAACCCTCAACCACTGAGGTGAGTCAAAAGCCCAAACCACTAAGTGCCACGCCACCCCCACAGTTACATTCCTGCTTCTTTGCCCCCCCACCCACTTCCCCTTTTCATTCTCATTCCTTCTGCTGTATCTGTTAATGCATCCTTTACAGGCACCTAGTAACATGAAAAAAATGTCCACATTCTGGATTAAATGTTACCTTGTTCATCCTCATTCTAATGTATGTATATATATATATATATATATATATATATATATATATATATATATCTATATATAGTGTTCAGAGTGATACAAATTGCATGATTGTCCCCTTTAAGCCATAAATCCACTGAAAACATTTGTTGAAGCACTAATGTTTAAACACACAAGTACATTCGTACACATCCAATTTCCCGGCATCCGGCATGACCTTCTCAGCTTTCTTCAGGCAGCTAATTAGAGACTCGGAAGGCAAACAGGAAGGTTAGGATGTAAGCCTGAAAATGTCATTAGCTGATGGAGATGTGAAGATCGGTCTAATAAAGGGAGACTGTCACTGATTTATCACCAAGACAAAAAACAGGTGTGGAGTGACGTGAGCCAATGGCAGGAATCCTTAAGGAACATTACCAATGTCCTCCACATGACCACCAAGGGTCATTAAAGTCCTCTGTATGCGTTTATCTGGAGATGCACCTGCTCATTATGTCCATCTAAAGCCAACAGCACACATTCACCATCAACCCACCCACCTCCATGTCGATTTCATCCTTCACTTTCTTTTTCCTCTTCATTTCCGGAGCCTGATCCACCTGTTCCTCTTCCTCCCTCTTTACTTTCCTATTCTTTTCCTCCCTGAGTAATAAGACCGAAGTTTAAACACAACATGTTATGTAACGACGGCACACACTAACACATCTGTGATGTTTACATTCATATGCTTTTAAAATTCACCCCAAAACGAGACAGGTTTCTGAGGGGCTTTAATGCTATCTGTGCTATGGTGGTTCTATGGGGGAAAGCCTAGTTTTGGAGAGATCGGCTATAGAAATGTCGGCATCTCACGAATTCAGTGGAACTGAATGCCATTCTTCCTGTGAGGATTAAAGCACCAGAAAAATACAAATGAAAAAGTGATGTAGCGCCTTTGTAGCGGGTAGTTTAACATAGGAACTATTTTCTCCTACTGAACTCCATACTGTGTAGAAGATACATGCTCTCCCAGCAAAACAACCCAGATGGGTAGATACTTCTGAAGGCCCTCTATCTTTTTCAGTTTTGGGGTGAACTGTCCCTTTAAAGCTCTCTCGCTACTACACCATGGTACCATGTTAAACAATCACAGAGTAAACCAGCATGGCTCTGGTACTGCAGTAGCTCTCAAGCCAGGCCTGAACAACAAGGGTGATATTAACAAAAAAGTTAATGTCGCAAAAGCCGGACATCCCGTTCCCTCCTGTGGCACGACCCTGCTGCACGGCATCTATTGATGGCTTTGGCCCACATTAGTTCTGAGCTTTAAACCGTGATAAGGTTCAAAGCGACCTGAAAATTCTAGCCTAATAATTATTCTACGCTAATTCGGGATAACCTAAATTTTTATTCCCTACAAACTTTCTTGAAGGTTTTCTGGGCATCAAAGGAAAACTTCAAATCAAATATGGTACCTGAGGTTGGTAAATTTGTACAGTTCTTTTGACGGCACTCACGTGTTCGTGCGTCCGTCTGCCAAGTCGGAGGCTCCCTCTGTCCGCTCACTCTCTCGCCGTCTCTTCTGACCCCTCCCCTTCATCTCCACCCGGAAGTCATCATCCTTCCGTTTCTTCTTCCCCTTCTTCTTCTCCATCTGGAAGTCACTATCCTCGGATTTTGGTTGGCCAAGAGCTCTGAAGGAAAGAGCACAGCATTATTACCCAGTAGGCTTTGGTCATGATTATAAAAGCCCACAAGGAAGAAAATTGGAGGGGGGAAAAAAAACACAAAATACAATGAAGGGACCATTATTTCCAGAATTTTCCAGGTATGTGGCTCAGAGCGTTAGGGCACTCAAAGCCGGCTCTACCTTGTCAGGGGCAAAGCTTGAGAGCCAGCCCCCCCCCCAAAGAAAACCAGTGATCATTTCACTTCATCGGCAACACAGGTAATTCGAGGGCCCTAGGCAACAGCCTAGTCTTCCTCCCTTGAGGGCACTGTGCCTTTGATCAGAAGGACGCTTGTTCAAATCCCAGGGTCAGCAGAGTGATTTTACCATTGGGCCTCTGAGCGAGGCCCTTGATCCCAGTCGCTCAAGGGAATGTCTGACCCCGATTCCTCAAAAACCGACGTCACTTTGGATAAAAGCACCTGCTAAATAAATTTTTAAAATGTGAAATGTAAATGTAGAAGAAGAGAGAAAGCAAATATGCTGACCCGGAGCAGAGTGATGAATTAATCATTAGTGAGTAATGCATTTTAAACAACAATTATCACCATCTCCTAAACACCTAAAATAATTTTATAAAATTACCCAAAAAAAAAAAAAAAAAATCACTTAAACACACTACTTTTCTTACTAAAACTCAACACGACTCCACCGGGCCACCAATACAGCCTCTAATGGTCACACAGCCCCTGATCTGACCAGTTTGACTCCCGTGAATGGGGTGGTGGTCTTCCAACTGCAGTTAAACACACGGCCAAACTGCTAACACGGTGTGAGTCTTTAGGAGCAGCGTGACTCAGTTCAAAGGGGAAAAAAAACGGCTGCCCAATGATAACAACATGATTAGGGCAATTACAGACGATAATTACTGAACTGTGTCGACGACTCCCCACAGAGGGTGGACTTCAGTGAAGGGTTCCAGCCAAATTAATAAATTACAATTATTATAATTAACTTGTTTGCCTTAATAATTACGACATGTCTACAACCGACAGATTACAGGCTGCAGAAAAAAAAGAAATGGATAAAAATACCATAGAAATACTCTTGTAATTTGCCTGCTACATAGGAAACATGGAGTAGGGACAGCGGCCTGTGTTACACATAGAGCTGCCTTCCTGCACATGCTCTGACCTCCTCGGCCGTGCGGAGCCTCCTCTATCTCAGTGTCACCAGCCTGCCTTACCTAGAGGTATCCTCCACCCCTGCCCCGCCTAGTTTGTTACTGTTACCATGCCGAATCCCTCTATGTCACCTAAAACAGACCCAGACCTGGGGGGGTGGGGGCTTAGTGCAACGTGGAAGGACTTCAACAGACTTTGTTTCAGTTTCTGGCATTTCCCTTCATTCCGCTGACATATTTCAGTTGAAGCTGTCGGAACAGAAAGAAAACGGAGCTCGGAATGCAACAGCAGAGAGAGAATCACCATCCCAAAAAGCCAGAGTCATAATCAGTCTGCGAAGGAGTCAGCTGAGGTAAGAGGGCTAACAAGCAGGCAGCAGAGGAGCACGACACGTTCTGCTGGACTGGTGAAAGATCCATCACCGAATTAGTGAAGGCAGATCACAGTAATGAAGACACCACAGGGACAAGGGGTCATGTGCATTTTTTTTTTTTTTACAAATCCCTGAAAGCCTAAAACTCATAACTCCTAACACACATACCCACTGACTGCCATATGACCAGAGGTGGAGATTTCAGGTCCAGACAGTACAAATCTAGACCAAGATTTAGTTTCAACCAACCAGTTGAGTATATAAAGTCACAGTCACAGAGTACTCAGCTGGTTGGTTGAAACAAAATCTTGGTTTGGATTTGTACTCTCTGGACCCGAAATCTCCACCTCTGCATATAACACTCAGCTGCAACTGATCCAACCTCAGCAGGTGGTGTCAAGGATTACGATACTGGAAAAGGACAAAGGCCGCTGAAAAATTACGAGATGTTGAGAAAGCTTTGAAACTAGCTACTATCCTGCCTCATTAAAGTAACAGTAAATACTTGAAGGCATTAAAGAGACCACTTTATGACAGCAATGCACAACAAAGATTTTGCTCCTTTTGATGACTATACCCATAATGGATGAGCTTACCGTCACCGAGCCACCGTCAGTCTGTCAGTATCACGCTTCGTTAGCCTTGGGCCAAAGTTGGCTACTTGAAATCATCTACACACCATCTCAGATTTTTTATTTATTACCTTTCTGTCAGAAGACAAACTTCCCAATGAGTTGAAGAATCCATCAAGCGACGGCTGTAGCGTTTGAGAATAATGGATGCAATCCAGCAGCTTGGAAGCGCCTATTGTGAGAACGAGGTCCCATCACCTCAAAAGAGTTTGTCTAGATATGAAACATGGCCCCCAGTAGCAATGGGTGGATGTTCATACAATGATTTATGATACAGTCAGGACCAGCTAAGCCATGACCCAATAACTAAAGCATCGACGCAATTTTAGAGAGACAACCTCTCGCACACGCAATACCGTTCCTCACATTCACATGCAAAGCCAAAGCTCACCTCTCAAAGTTCTCCTTTTTGATGTCAAGGACCTCAATTTCTGGGGTCTCTCCCTGTTTGAAGAAAACATTGAAAGTGGTAAACGCAGTTACCATTAACAGGAGATCGCTTTGATCCAGTGTTGGGAGTGCTGTAACCTTTCTGATGACTTCATGTTTTATGCATCTGTAATTTCATGGGGAAAATGTACATCTCATGTGACATTAAAACTTGTGCACAAAGCAAGCACAGCAAATTCAGGCTGATTTACATACCGACGTAGGGGAGGGCGGGGGGGGGGGGGGAATTACCTTCTTAAGTGGTTTTTCCATTTCTTCACTTTTAGGCCTCTTGTTGACTTTGCTTGTTTTCTTCAGTGTTTTCTTACTATGCGGGGGTGGGGGGGGGACAAGTGAGACAGAAACACACCTACTGTGTCCGAGTTTTAAAACAGCACCTTAAAACCCTGGTTTTAATCAAAATATATTGACTCTAACTAATCACTCATCCAATTCCTGAATATTACAAATGAGCAATCATTATTAATTTTTAATTAATCACACATTCATTGCACGCGTCAAAAGCAAAATTCCAGTCCAATTTTTCACCATTACAGTTATTATGCACAACAATTCGGTCTAACGTGGATGGAAAATTACTACATCTTCGGCAAGCACATTCAGATCAAAGCAATTTTCATTTAAATGTTTCAGATTTAAAATGTATGCAATTTATTCAATCAACAGTGCAATCAAGCATAGGGATGAGGGCTGGGACAGGTTTCCAGTGCAGCATGGAGGAAGCCCTCACATCACTGCACCTACATTACCCAGTACAGGTGTGCGTGGTTTTATTTAAAGGCACAAAAGAGGGAGGGGGGGAATCAACATAAGGCATTTCCTAGAGAATGTAAAATTCATAGATTTTTATAAAGATGGAAAACACACTTTTATAAAACAAAAAGTAGAATTCTTTAGCCGATGAACTGTTTCATTGTAAGATCACTGTCAGCCGTATCATCGGGATTGAATGGAATGTCTTCAGCAAAATAGCTACTGATGTTCCCGCTTAAAATCAAACAGCCTCACTTCTTGAAACAGCATTGACCATAAGAAACACTGCAAATATAATGAAAGCATTCAGCCCATCGTAGATATTAAATATCCAAGATGATAGATTTCCCAATCTTGAAACCAAGGTACCTCAAAAACAATGCAAAATTCCATCCTGTATAGACTCCATCCCTTCTGTATTTTTTGTTCCTTCTAATCTAACTGCCTCCTTACCAATTTCCATTTGTAACGTTGCATTCAGGCTAACACTGAAGTGGTGATTAAAGTTG
Source organism: Hyperopisus bebe (assembly GCA_026777045.1). Classification (NCBI taxonomy): domain Eukaryota; kingdom Metazoa; phylum Chordata; class Actinopteri; order Osteoglossiformes; family Mormyridae; genus Hyperopisus; species Hyperopisus bebe. The sequence goes on from JAODJW010000019.1 coordinate 24,846,303, forward strand.
ACCTTGTGTGTTTCCCTTTGAGATTTGGTACACTTAGATCACATTGCCCCCTCAGTTACCTTCACAAAAGCCTACAGAGATTTAGGGACTTATTAATGTATCTGTTTAAGTCCGGGAATCATTCCCAGTGCTACTGGCCGAACTTGACCCCCCGACGGTATATCCTTTTTGGAAATGGGTTGACCAAATCCTATTTCCTGGCCATTAAAGGACACAGTGATGAACAATAACTGCAAAGTGGCAAATCGCATTGCCATTCATATATGGAAAAGAGATGATGACCTGAAGTGTGGCTCAGGACTTAGAAAGAGGACAGAGGCTCACTCTGTCAGCCAGATACACCACTAGTCAAAAGTCTGGACACACATGCTTTCAATGCATTTCTCTGTTTTAGCTAATGTCATTCTGGCCTGGAGTCAATGAAGTAATACATGGCAAATGATGCAACGACCAAGAGAAGTGTTCAACATCACAATATTTTCTCCAATTTCAGACTCTTCAGAATAGCTCCCTTTGCTTTGATGACAGCATCGCAGACTCTTGGCATTCTTTCAACCAGCTTCCAGATGTTGCCACCTGGAATCCCTCTCCAACAGCCCTGAAGGAGTTTCCACAAGGTCTGGGCACAAGTTAGTTACCTCACTCTTACTCTTCAATCCAATTCATCTCAAACCAGCTCTGTGGGGTTTAGGTTGGGGGGGGGGGTTTGTGGGGGGGGCAGGTCATCTGACACAGCCTCCTTCTCTTTTCATGCTCTCAAGATAATACAGCACTTACATAACCTCGAGGTGTGCTTAGGGTCATTATCTTGTTGAAAAACAAATGATTTTCCACTGGTGTGTCCAAACTTTTGACTGATATTGCATGTGCACATCAAGCCTGGACTATTGTGTGTAGTGAATAGGCATTGGCTACTCCGATCAGCGGGTGTTTAACCTCTTGGTCACGTCGCCACTGTACTGGTCATCATCAAGCCTCCTCGTCTTGGCTTTCCTCCTTCCATTTGTATACTGCATTTCGCCAGCCATGCTGCTGAACAGTTTCCAGAGAAAAAGAACCACCAGCAGCTACAGACAGTCCAGCGTGGTCCCTTTAAGAGGAAAGAAAAATTAAATTAATGGTACATGGGACAGAAAGTCAGTGAGTGGGGGGTGCTATATGCTCCCTAGACACAACCAAACACTCCACAGGGCCACAGCAAATCCAGCTGAAGACAATTCCGGCTTACCAAGCAAGAAAAGGCTGTGGGTCACATGGTTTGATGGACGTAATCAATCTCTCAACAGATCGCTAAAATAAATTGCTGATTTTTTTGGTAGTCCCTACATACTAAAAATTCTACGAATCAGGCCTCCAGATATGCAGGTTTTCCACTTCTGAAACGCGGTCCTAAAAATCTGTTAGGTGGACAAATTGCTGCCTTTTTAAAAAAACACAACTCACCATTTCGAGCTAACTCAGGTCTCCTAATTAACATGTAACACTTAAATGCACTTCATACTCTAATTATAGCACATTATTATGAACAGTATAATTATAGGTAGTACAATAGATCAGCACGCGTGTTTTTGTCCATTGTGACTTTCTAGTTCGCATATTAAAAGACAAACCAAATTCATGAAAAAGCAGTTAAAAGTAAAGCAAATCTGTTAGAACACTGCTTCGTAAATTGGAGTGCAAATACCTCAACAGTTTAAGGGAAGAGCAGTCCACAATGTCACGTCTTCCTACGATTACCTGCAAAACACTTAAAATTTTCGCTTGAAAAGAAACTTAAGGATAGTTCTCTTCCAAACTCTAGAAATCGTTAAGTATTTAAGGAATATCTTAACGAAAACAAATGTATTGGGGAAATGGCAATTTAGCAGCACTCATTTAACCTGTTCTTACCAGGGGTAGTCTTTATATTAATCTCGGCCAAAAAACAGAGTTGTAAATGCAAAAAGAAAAAAAAAATTGTAATCAGTTACCATGTGATAAATAACTATTTAGATGTAACAGACCTGCTCTGTTTTGAGTACACTCATGTATGCATGAACTATGTAAAAATATTACCTGTAAACGGGGAAAATATGCAGATTTGCCGGGGAGAACAGAAAAGCAAAAAGCAAAAGCGTTTACGCGCCAGTTTTGCTATTTACTATCCGGGTTTCAAGCACATCTTAGATTACATCAGAGGCTGCATCCCGCCGCCAGTGGGTGGGCGTAATAACCACACCCGCTGCGGGTTTCCGACAGCGCCGCGCCGGCGGAGCGCAGGGCGCCTTCGCTGGGCTCATCTGCTCAGCGCCTGCCGCTCCCCTTTGGGGAATGCCCAATACGGTGTGGAAGGCGTCCAGAAAGAGTCTCTGCAGCAATCGCAGTACATTGATATACTTAAATGAACATAATCGTGCACGGACGAATCGTGCCATTTTACTGTCATATTCTTATATATCATTAGTTAATGAAATAGAGATAAGAATATCTCAACTAAGTCAGGATGGCCGAGCGGTCTAAGGCGCTGCGTTCAGGTCGCAGTCTCCCCTGGAGGCGTGGGTTCGAATCCCA
>JAODJW010000019.1:24855818-24870884 GCA_026777045.1 Hyperopisus bebe
TGATGGACATGGTCAGCAACAATACTCAGGTAGGCTGTGGCATTTAAATGATGCTCAGATGGTACTAAGGCACCCAAAGTGTGCCTAGAAAATATCCCCCACACCATTACATCACCAGCAGCCTGAACTGTTCATAAAAGGCAGGATGGATCCACGCTTTCATGTTGTTTACTCCAACTTCAGACCGGACCATCTGAATATCGCAGCCCAAACTGAGACTCATCTGACCATCAATGTTTTCCAATCTTCCTTTGCCCAATTTTGGTGAGCCCATGCCCACTGTAGCCTGAGTTTCCTGTTCTTTTCTGACAGGAGTGGCACTGGCGAGTGTACATTGTAATTGGCACTAATCAAACCAACCACTGCAGGGTGCACACTCAGTCACTCACAGTCAGTTTAGGCACTTCAACTCACTTAAATTCCATGGTTTTGGACAGCAGAAGGAAACCGGAGGATCTGCCAAAAAACACACACATACACAGGGTGAACATGTGAACTCCACCCACACGAAATATCTTGCACGATGTGTAATGTTATTATTGACGCACATGCAACTGTCACATCGCAAGGACCGAGATTGTCTGCCGGGTTCAACCCATCAATAAGTTGCACGACTCAGGCACAGGAAACAAAACTTAGCAAGTTTTGCGATTTTAATAATGGTTCCTTTTCAGCGTAATCTAGTATATGTTAAAAAAAAAATTGTAATTATGCTTGCTGTCGGACTCACTAATTTATACCTGAATTTTACCAAAAGATTCTGGTAAAACAGAAGAGCTCCTGGAGTGTAAGGCAGGTCAGACGCACGATCTGGCAGGTTGTATTTTTTTTTTTACAGTTGTTCTGACCGCCTGACTGTTTGTCCCCCCCAGGACCTGAGTGGGACCCTGAAGGGCCTTCTGTCCGAGTGGTTCTCCGTGGGGCTGCTCCGTCTGGAAAGGATCACATGGCAATCACCCTGTGAGATCCTGCAGAAGATCAGCCAGTAAGGAGCATCGCTTGGTAACATCGTGGAGCAGCCCAGAATTAACCCAGAAGATCTGAACACTTTCTTGTACACCACGAATAGATATAGTTGTTTACTTGCTAGAAAATATGTTAAGTTATGTTAACTGCCCCTTCCTAATGTATTCATTACACATTCAGATACAGTTCACTTTCATAATGCATTCATGAAATGTTCATAAGCAGCCTGTAAGTATACCTTTGCCTTTTTACATACCTTAATAGTTTAACATATAATCATGTTTGTTATTGATGTATGATTATAATGTTTATCATCATATAAAGTTTCTTATTAATGTATATTAAGGATGTTAAGGTATGTTAGGATGTTATGGTATAATTACCATGCTACTTATTAATGTTCCATGAATGCATTATAAAGGTGTACTGAATGTTCTACGAATGCATTATAGACATTATGAAGGTGCAGTTCATGTAAAGCCCTTACCAAAAATACATATAAAAACTTACCTAATAGATAATATCCATTAACACTTATCCTACCTTTACCGTTACCATTACTCACCTGAGCACGCAGATAGCCTCCAGATAGTTTCCTCAACACATTATGCCCAGCTGACTGCCCAGCAGTAATGTCTACCATGTCTGGTCAGCTTGCTACACGCAGAGGGACAGAAAGTAATCCGCTGTTCAGTACTGGTTCTAGATGGCCACTGGTGTGTGGGATTTGAAGCATTTTAAGCAGGTTACTGCTTCAGTATTGTAAGAGATCGGTACATTAGCTCTATTGTAGAAATATTATTTTACCGTAAGTATTAAAACCTCCTTAATGGTGTAATGGGGCTGTTCGAGACCAAGGCTGCCCATTTCGGGCTGATATTCCCAGCATTACGGTCGTGCCGTTTCCTCCCCGACGCTTCATCGATTACGTACAATGCCCAGGTACGAGGCTGTGCACCCTGTGAGGAACTGGACAGACATCAAGCGCAGGGTGGGTCCCTACCGCCGCTGCTACGCCTTCACGCACTCGGCCATGCCTGGGGAGCCGCTTGTGGTCCTGCATGTGGCTCTGACGCAGGAAATCTCCAGTAACATCCAGGTGAAGGCAGACGTCCACACCTCCCACAAGTGGCTGGGTACAGGCTGATGTTAGCCTAACTACACTTGGGTCACTGAAGAATCCTCCTCCTCAGGGGTGGACTTTTTTTAAGGTGTGGGGGGACATAAGAAGGACCATATTTTATACGGAGGAGCCAACCTTATCTTTAGCCAATGATACGTTTTGAATCTGTGACTGTGGAGGGGCACCAATCTGTTGACCAATCAGCATTCAGCTGGGACTAGTGCCCCTCTGGCCCTGTCCAATGAGAATGTGGCTACTCTGCTGAGTGACCTTCTGGTCACAGGCACAGACACAAATCCTAGATGCCCCCCCTATATCCGCTTGGTGATAATACCAGTGATGACTATAATTATTATACTTACTAAAATAAGTAATTATTTTAGTATTAAAGTAGTTAAGTTCATCAGTTATTCATTATCATTAATAATAATGGTAAGAGTATGTATTTCACGAGATTTCCCTTACCCATCAGTATTGCATCCATCAGTATGACAGCATTTCATTTCCAGATCCTGATTTCTTACATCAACCGTATTCAATGCTGCTCTCAAGCACCGTGTTCCTGTTCTCCGCACCTCATTAGGGAGTCTATTGAGTCTCTCCTGTCTCTCAGAACAAATTGAAGTAGTTAATTAAGTCTCTCTTAGACCATTGTTTGGAAATTAATTGTCTCAATTTAATTCACTTCTATTCAGGTTGGCTGATGGGCATGAAAAACATATTAATATTGCCAAACCATTTCCATAAATACAAAAAAAATGGCCATCAAAAAACTGAAATGAAAATTACAAGGTGGGACAATGACCAAAAAATGCAACACTTCCTGGGGTGGGTGGGGCACACGCTGCTCTCGAATCAGTCAGTGCATCCTCGTCAAATCTTCCCTTGTTTGCTTCTTTTGAAATTTATAATAGAGCTGGACAAGCAGAATGATAGATAATGTGCAACTTTCAGGAACTACAGAAGGATAATAGGGGGAGGAATAGCAGCTTGGTGCGTTGTAACGTGGCTCAGTGGTTGAATGGGTGGGGGGGACTCAAGAGGTCAGGACACTATGCCTTTGATGGGAAGGTTGATGGTCGCTTTCAGAGCTGGGCTCCAGAGCATAGCCCTTAACCCTTCAGGGACTGTCTGACCCCGCTTTCTCAAACATAATGTATGTCCATTTGGATTAATGCATCTGCTACATAAATAAAATGCAATAATGATCCAGGCCTTATACATGCAAGGCTTTACCCAGAGTAGGCCAGTTTCCTCCCACTATCCAGAAGTAAATTGATGACCCTAAAATTGCCCTTCATGTGCATTTCCATGCCCTACAGGATTAGATTCACTTACAGGTGAGATACTGTTTTCTTCCTTGTGCTTCACAGGATAGATTAATGTATTGCAATCTTAACTGGAACTTTTACTTAAGTTGCCTAAGATGGGACTCTGTGTCTGTTTGTACTGTATGTCATAGACCATTGTGAGGGAGTTTGCCACTCTGGACACAGAAGAGGACATGAATAAGGTCAACGCTGCAGTCTTCTATTCCATCACTTCCACCCAGGCGGGGCTCCAGGGGGTGGAACTTGGCAATTATCTCATCAAGAGGGTCGTTCGAGAACTGCAGGTGAGGCTTGTAGGGTGATTAGCCGGTAACCATCCGCTGGAGGATTGAAGAGGTTAAACCTATGAGCCGCCAAATATTTTCTCACTTTAACACATATAACCCGATTAAAGCCGTGTAAAATCAGCGTTACTTCTGTCAGATCTGAAGCTGGAAACCCGAAGAAATCAAGCTAATTCTGGATGCGTGAATGAGCACGTGTCTTATCAGGGACTGCTTGGAATCTCGTTTGACAGGGAAGAAGGTTCGCTTGGTTGACCTTCTGCTCTCATTCAGTTCATAAATAGAATTAATTCGGTGATCTCATCCATTTGATCTCTTCTGACTGGATGAACAGTGAGCGTCGATGAGTGCTTCAAGTCTTAGGAAACAGGCAGTAAAGAACCTCTTTTATCCAGCCACAGCTGTCCTTCATACCCAAGAAATTCTGATAGGAGATGCCGAATTCATTCAGAGGAGACTGCTTTCTTACAGACTTACCTGATGATTGAGGGGCATTTTTCTCCTGCCACTGACACTTTTTGGCCCCGTAAAATTGACATTTTGGAATAAAGTGACTTAGTACTTTTACCTGTTTTATACAGCTGGATATTTTACTGTAAAGGTTCAAAGAAACTTCTAGGAAACCCTGGGATCTTTTCCAGTAAACGGGCACTGTGGTATACAGATGAGGCAGGCTAGTGCCCAGTCGGGTCAGGCTTGATGGAACAGTCCATGCCACTGTTGGTAATACCATTCAAAGTGCACCTCCCTAAAATCTTCAGCTTTCTGGCTAACAACGCTCACTTCTAGCAGTCATCGACTAATGAAACGTACGTGTTAGAGCAGAAAGCCCTCCGCCACAAGGCGCATCTCCCAATTTATATCCCGAAAAGGACCCCCGGGGCATTCCCGAAGATGGTTCGGTCCAGAGGAAGAGAATCGGAGAAAGGGGCGCCTCGGTTCACGTTTTCTAAATGAAAAATCGGTTTCTGTTCCAGCTGAGCCATTCCAACTGGGAGAGAGGGGACAGAGGTCAGAAAGACACGTTAAAAAAAAACAAAAAACAAAGCCATTTGTCATAGAAGTCATGTCCAGGCAACGACGACTCTGTTTACTGCTGCGAGGAGGAAAAGGGAGGGGGCACAGGGAGCAATGATGTCATCACTTCTCTGGCTTCACACGTACGGTCTTACTAGAGTAGTACTTCACACGGCTCCCTTATGAACGGCGAGTACAGCAGGCAGCCAAACGTTGTTGGCTTTGGAGGCCCATGCAAAACAGCAAGCAGCTCTCAGCAGGCCGAACACGCAGACCTGTGGGCCTCTGTTGACCCTCTTTTGTGCGTTTCGGTCCAGCATGAAGTGGCAAACAGGTGCCAGGAAATTTAAAGCGGAGAGGAACACAACTGATGGAGGTGTACGTCCGGGGAGCTGAGAAGCATCCTCGTAGGAGGTGCCAGGGGGTGACTATGGCGAACGCTGAGACAGAGGTGACACCGGCTGCAGTCCAGGCAGTGAATCCCTAACTGAGGGACCTGATTCTCAAGCCGCCATCTTGTCCTGAGAATGCCAGTGGTCTTTCTAGCCCCATATGAACCTTTATGGTGCTACTATAATACTACTTCTGACATCAAAAGATACAGGACGGCATCCCCTGTTAGTGTATCTGACAGTCCAACGGTTGGAGCTGTATGAACATCTCAGCATGGTGAAATGAAGGACTGAAGGCGGCGATGCTGCTAGATATTTCTGGCCCCATGGATGCGCATCATATTGGGCCCCCAAACCCAGAATAATTTTTTAGGGCCCCTATCATTCAGGGGCCCTAGGAATCGTCCTGATTTCTCTCCCTACTGCGCCCCTAGTGGTCCGGCATCCTTGGCTCACGATGAGGGAGTGCGTGTAGCCCTTTCTGCTTGTGTGAATAGCCCGAGTTACCCTGGGGGTGACGGCGTGACTCTGGAAGCGCACGGAGCCTCCTGTAATGAAAGGCAAGTCGCAGCTGTCCGTCTTGGGATCTCCTGACAAGTCGGCGTACCGCTGATGGGGGGGAAGGGCTTCATCTGCTACGTCTCCAGGGAAACAGATCCAGCACCTGTTCTACCAAAGAAAAAAGAATGGGGACAAAAAAAAAGGCTCCCCAGCCAGAAAAAAAGGAGAGGAGAGGGACTGGGATTGGAATGAGAGCTCTTGAAAGCAGGCCTGTGGTTGAGAGATGGGGGGGGGAGTAAAGATGGTGATCCATTCTTATCAAGGCCACTGGCTGATTTTTCTTTTTTTTTTTTTGGGGGGGGGGGGGTTGCTCTGCTTTCTTCCCCCATCCCTGTCTTTTTCTTCCGGCCCTTGGGGTGTCAGTCCAGACAATGCAGCAGCGCATGGAGCCCTCAGCCTGCGACGGACACTCTGCTGAATTGTCCTCCTCGCTGGAGGCATCCTGGGAAGCGGCGTGGCGTCTCTCACCACGTCCGGGGGGCCCGGAGCAAGCACAGCCCCCACCTCCCCATCCAGCAAATCGGCTGGCTCTGGGTGACCGAGGTCAGGTCTACAAGGAGACGGGGAGACGGAGGAGAAAAAGCCAGATCCTCTGAAAGGAGTACTGAAGTGACTCTGGAAATATTACACTGGGAACTATTCAAAAAAAAGTGTTAGGGCAGCAGAGATCAGGTTAGTAGGGAGTTGGATCCACAGGCCAGCCGTCACTCGATGAAATCTCACCTATGGCCTGTAGAGATTTTGTCTTGTGTTTCTTAAACCTCTTCTGCGAGACTGATCCCCTCACCGATGTACACGATGTTCCTTCTCATGCTGCCACGGTATCGATCTGAACCTGACAACTGACCGTCGGCTATCAGAGGCCCTGTCTGCTGCCCATGGAAACATTTCCCCGTTGGTTTAATCCATCAGATGCTGCTCCGTCACAGAAGCATAACCAGAGTCTGTAAGCAGTTAACGTCACACTTGGTTCTTGTTGCTTGTGGCAGACTTACTGTTTGTTCCATAAACGGCTTTCAGGTCCTTTGGTAATTACGACGATTTCCTCCACACCTGCTGAGATGCGATTTGGTCGAGGAGAAGTTTGTTTGAAATGAATCGTCTTCCTGTCTCATTTCTTGATTCTTATTTTGTCTTGCTTGTCTTCTTATCTCCCGGCAGAGTGAATTTCCCCACCTGTCCCAGTTCTCCAGCCTCTCTCCCATTCCGGGCTTTTCCGCTTGGCTGCAGGGGGTCCTCAGCCAGCAAAGGAGGGAGGGCCGGGGAACAGGGCTACTGTCAGAGACGGAGTGGAAGGAAGTGGAGGCCGCATTGGGGATGGAAGCAGGTTCCATGACGCTGGACTCCTTCTGGAAACTTCTCACCACCAACGAGTGGATCCGCTCTCAGAGCCTGGTCCGGACACTGGAGCCAGCACTGATGCGACTCTGTGCATGGTACCTCTATGGGGAGAAGAGGCGTGGCAATGCCCTCAACCCAGTTGCGAATTTCCATTTGCAGAACGGCGCCACCATGTGGCGCCTCAACTGGATGGCAGACACCAGCCCACGTGGCATCGCCAACTCCTGTGGCATTATGGTCAACTATCGCTACTTCCTGAGTGAGACCAGTGTGAACAGTGCCACCTACCTGCAGACGAAGGTCATTGCAGCCTCCGAGCAGGTGCTGAATTTGGTCTCCCAATTCCATAAGAACAGCAAACTTTGATACTGCCGGGCTCCGTCACACCTACAGAGCTCTGGCTCGGGCTGCAACCCTTTCTTTTCTGTGAAAATTGTGAGGAACTGCTAATTCATAATTGCTTAAAATTGCATCTGCATCTCTTTGTGTCTGAAGGAGCACACAATCGAAAGATTTAAGCAGAATTTTCGGAGACTATGTCTGTCTAAACTTGCAACGTGCACTGTGAGAAAGAATAAGCTGCAGAAATATCTGCTTTGCATACTGTGTTAGTCCAATCTTTGGGGGGGGGGGGGGGTGTATCCAGGGGGGGTATAAATGCAGAATAAATGGGTTTGTGCCCTCACAGCACTGGAGTTGCCACTGCATTCCCTTTATGTTCACAATTTCTTTATTTCCGTGTCTCTGCCCTGTGACCTTCCACAGCAACCAAAGGTTATCGAGCACAAAGCCTTTTATCCGTTTATAAAAAAGAGCGAGCCTTTTTGTTTGCATTAAACGTTTCTTGCTAAGTTGACTGCTAGATTGCATCCCCCCCCCCCCCACAGAGGATGCATAAAGTGTAAAGAATCATACATATGGAAAGTCAGTGATGTGTAAGGAATGAAAAAAAAAAAGCACATGGATGACAGAAACTATAAAGAAGGTGAGATGGACTGTTATGGAAAACGTGTCCTTGAGATGCCGCCTGCTTTGCGTTTCACCCAAGAAAGGCATGCTGGGGAGGGGGGGGGGTTCAGCAGGAGGCTCAGGCATGTTACGATCCTCCTGCCCCACCAACAGTACCAATGTTATCTTCCTGGAATAAAGAACAAGTTCATCAAGGCTGTCGTTCTGTCACTGCTGAAAGGCTAATGTAAATCGCACTCTTTTAGTCAGGATCTTGACGGCTTGTTAGTTTAACAGGATCCCGAAATTAACTCCACTGATTTTATTCGCTTCTGATTTACCGCCAACGCATCACTGAGCATTTTTTTGATTAACTCGTCACTGATTCAGTAAGCCGGATGAGTTCAAAACTTAACCTCAAACTTGAATGGTCAAGGGTGGCCAGTAGGGTGAGAGGCAGATATCTGCCAGCACTAATTTGATCATTAGAGGGTCTTCACACAGCTGACAGATGACCCCTCACTTATGGGACCCCGAAAATGATAGTGTAATTGGGCGTGAACCTGACGGTAGCAGGGGACGTCGTTCAGTGCACTCCATCACTGTGTCCTGTCCACATGTGCAAAAAAAAAAGGAAAAAAATATATATCCCATGCATCAAAAAGGGAGACTATCGAGTTTGCATGCCTATACGACAGGCCAGATATAAGGATTAACAGTATGTCCGCAGAAAGAGCACGATGGATTGAACATTTCACAATGATCCCTTAGATCTTGACATTATACTTTCTGGATCAGTCCTCAGGGAAATGTACAGAGTTTTTTCTTTTCCTAAAAGTTTTTTTCCCCCCCGGAAGAGCACATGGAGAATTACAATGAATAATCAGACAAAAAGAAAATCTATTACCCCAAAACAAATGACACACACTGCTTTACAAGGTAATCTACGTGACCTGGATTTGTTCAGATACCTACCACAAATATACACTTTATAATCTAGCTCCATCCTTCCTGCCAAGCATCCCACCATGATCAGCAGAGATTATAAAAAGATCACAACTAACCACATAAAACTGAAATGTAGTTGTTGACTCATCCAGGGTATTTCTCTTCCCCAACTCACAAGTCTGGGGCGGCATGGTGGCGTAGTGGTTGGCACCGTTGCCTCACACCTCTAAGACCAGGGTTGAGTCTCTGCCACCAGAGTTCCATGTGAGGTTGTATGTTCTCCGTAGGCTCCAGACCCCTATGACCCTGAACAGGCCATGTGGTTACATAAAACGGAGGGTTAATTTTGCAGATCTTTCACATGATTACACAGAATCCAATTAACACCAATTAAGGACATTACCTGAATGAAGACTGAGTAGCCGAACAGGCATTGTGAATGTATATTTAAACTCACACTAATCAATTTCCAGTTTCTAAATTGGGAACCGCTGCACAATTTAGGCAAACTGGAGGACAGACCCCGACGGCCGAACCCATGTTAAAGTTCATCCACATAAACTGACCGAAATTATTTGTAAACAAAGATTTTTCATTTGACAAAAACTATATGAATACAAATGTGTGCATCCGTCTGACAAGTAGAAAGCATGCAGTTAATACAAGTTAAAACATCACAGACAGCAAAGTGCTTTTCCGACACGACAGAAACAAATAGTTGCTTTAATGCATCTGAAAACTTCCCAGTCATGAACTAGAACTGAACTAGGTGTATAAATAAGCATAAGCCATCTGATTTTCACTAGTCTGTTATCAAATGTTCTCCACAATGTAGAAATGAATGGAGAGTCCCCACAATGATATAATTACAAACCTGTGTGTGTGCCTTTTTTTTTGGAGGGGGGGGGGGATCTGGATAATTGGTTGGAAGATGGATGGATAATCTATTTCAGTGGTTCTCAAACTGTGGTGTGCGTACCACCAGTGGTACTCAGAGTGCCTCTTAGTGATACAGGTATGTGACAAGACTTAATTTGTTACTGTGATGTGGAATTCTTGTTTTTTTGTGTTTAGCAAATGCAAGTGATGGTTCTGAGTTGCCATTACTTGGATCTCGCCTTAAACTATATTTCTTTTGACTTATTCCATCTAGGATGTCCCCGCCCTGTGTCCAGTACTTCCTGAAATACATTCCAGGCGCACCGTCACCCTGCACTGAAAAAGGATAGATGGATGGCAGAGGTGGACATTTCAGGTCCAGAAAAAAAAAATCCAGACCAAAATTTTATTTCAACCAACCAGTCGAGTATAAAGAGTCACAGTCACAGTCTGAGTACTCAACTGGTTGGTGGGAACAAAATCTTGGTCTGGATTTGTACTCTGTGGACCTGAAATGTCCACCTCTGCTGGAGTAAACTGAATGGACGGCTGATTTCTGAGTGCTGTGAGGGGTCACTGTACTACCCGTCGTCACATTTTAGTGCCTTTGTGCGAGGCCACACTAACACGAGGCTTGCAGCACTTACCGATCGTGCGCATGCTAATGCTTTGCCCGCAGCTTAGCACGCTTCTTATTTGTGCTAATAAACCACTTCGGACAAAAGTATCTGCCAAGTACTTGAATGTGGACGTCGACGTGCCTTAAGAGTTAAGTGAGAGGCCTTGGAAGGCGGCCTGTCTGAAAGTGCCGAGGAGATGGACGCCCGCAGAGATAAGGCTGGATTAAGTTTGTGGCCCCAGCGTATTAATCTCCAGGAAGCAGTGCATTGTGTTGCTCCAGCAGCAGATAAGCTATAAAAACCCACTACCCCCCCCCCTCCTTTTTTTTCCCATAGCATTGTGAAAACAACTCAAAGCATCACAAGTTGTGTGATCCAGACTAACAAGAGGGTCCAGCATTATATCAAAGCTGCAGATATAAAACTTGAAATGGCATGTACAGAGCAGATGGCATACATTTTCACCTCGGTCCTGATTGGATAAGGGAATTACAGAAGCAGTTTGATTGGTGGGCATCCAGCAGCCCAACTCCAGTTCACCACAAACTGTATTCCCGCTCTCCCTACGACTCCTGAAATTAAGTCCAAGATCTAGTGATACATAGTGCTAAGCATGTAAATGCATGAACGATACTTTCCTCAATGAACTGAAAGTGCATGGCACCAACTCCATTTAGTCCCATTCAATTAACTATATCTCTCCTGATAATTGCTAGGCTGTAAAGTGCATATTGATGCAGACCGTTTGATTTACATGTCCTTTTTTAAAGCCGGTTATCTGCAATATTGTGTGTGAGCAGGACTGACTTGTAATCACTACGATCTGTCAGGCATCCAGTAGTTCTGCTGACAGCTTCTGCAAAAGGTGTTTCACAGTTTCACTGGCTAATCAAGCCACGCATTACTTGCCAGTAGAAATTAATGTTTTTCTGCGAATTTGGACAGTTGCCCACATTTGAATTTTTAAAATTTACATTATATTAATTTGAAACTGTCTCCTCCCTTTTTTTGTAAATAGGACAAATGTCTCCCAGAATGAGTACCAGTAACATGCATCATTACAGGTTGGCAGAGATGGTCTGCTTGCACAGAAAAGCTGGAACGCACGTCATTACTGCTGCACTGATGAAGCAGGGGGCAGACGTCATCATTAAAGGCTGAAAATATCTGTTGCCGTGTTTCATGCCTGAGCAAAATTGCATTTGAGGACCCCTGAGCCTTCTAATCAAATGCCATCAGCACCAAAATATATCACAATTTTTGAACTTTTTTTCTTAAAGACATTTTTTTGTCGACATCTAATATTTGGCAATCTGACTCCCGGGAAGCAATTTCATACAGAAGGCCCCGACTCGACACGGACACTTATGACAACGGCATTCAGGATCAGGAGCGCATTTCAGCGTTTTGTATCACTGAGGAGGAAGCGTGTGTCAGACCGGACTGCGACACAAACTCAGGGACCCAGAATGCGGAGCACAAGGGTGTTAACAACCAAATCCGGCAAACTGTACTTGAACAGAGGGGCAATGCTTGTAGTCATGGTTACAGGTCCAGGGTCAGAAGCCTGGGTGGTCAGTCCTCCAGAGGCATGAAGATGGAAGGTTGCAGGAGCAAGGAAGGGCGGGAGTAGGCAGACAGGAACAAGAACAGGAACAGGAACAAAAACAGGAACCAACACAGGTCAAGTTTGAAGTGCTCATGTAACAACAATACCTTGCACTGAATATGAGGGTAGAGGGGCTATTAAAGGGAGTGAGGCAGACGCGGTGCTTATTAGCACTACTCAGTGAAGCCCCCCCCGCAGAAAGTGACAGCTGCACGAGGACAAGACTACGGTTGGTTCAACTTCCTTTGACATCACTTCTCCCTCATTTCTTCCACACTGATGAACAGTGAACCTGACCCATTGTCTTACTGCTGGTTTTGCTTCTGAGATGCATCAAAAACTGCAGAGGAGAGCAAACTTTTTCTCTTTTAAATTTGAGGGAGACCAAGACGAGCCCTACCCAACGTAAGCCACCCCATGCCCGAAGGGGAGACGTGTTTCTCGGATATAAAATTCTGGCAGAAACATTCTCTCGAATGGGTCTTTTTTCAGCACAGACTGGACATTTGCAGGGTCTGTGGACATCTCCCCTGCCCAGCAGGAAGCCTGCAGTGCTTAGGAAGACATTCCTACCCATCAGAGCTGAACGTGCAGACGTAATCCTGAACTGAGAAAAAAAAAATCCAACTTCCTAAAAAGGGGAAAAAAGTAAGACCATTTGGGACCATTCAAAATGGGCGCCGGCCAGATGGGCAACCTGAATATCGGTAACGGCGCCGTGATGAACCTGCCTCGGCTGGCTGCCAAACGCACATTAACATTTTAAGATCCATTTGTTAATACGCAATTACAGCCAGGATTGATTAGGAAGCACTTGAGGCCGCTTTTAATGGCGATGAAGGCGCCGTTAGAGCTCGGGCTGCCCGATGCTTTATGACGCGCCGTCATCTTCACGCCCTCTCCCCGCGCCGCCGTAAATCCGCGCTGCACAAACTCTCGCCCTGTCACACTTTCACGAGGTCAGTCGTAACTTTTAAATAGAAATATGTGGAGCTGTTGGCGTTCACACCTCTTCTTAATGTGCAAAACCTGCCCTTTCCCACTGCCTTATTAATCACAAAAGAAGAGGACGGCTTCTGCCTATTTCCTTACACGATCCACGGACGTTTTCATAAAAAAGATATTACACACAGGATAACTGTATTACAATATAGTATAAACAAACAAAGGTAACAATCATACAGTAATGTTTTACAAAACAGGCAAATGATTGTATTAAAAATATAGAAAAAAAGAATCAGTCACATATATGAAGTGAGACACTGGAGATGGCGAAAGTTCTACTGTGGTTCTGCAATTCAGATATCAGGCTGATTTCACGGAAGCAGGCTGACTGGATCCCTTCAGTACAGTACTGCCCTGTGGCTAGCTGATCTGTAGTATATAGGAGTATTCCTCCCTATGACAGCTTACATAATCAGCTTCTGGTGCCTCTCACTGAATGATCCTGACCCCGGTTCATTGGGTTATATAATAAACAGCGGTCAAACCAAGCATGGACGAACACCTGATTAAAAAAAATAAAATAAAAAATAAGTAAAATAAAAGCCGCCATCGTTATCACGGTGATGAAATATGAACGGCAGCAAAATATATAAAAACATATATGCAAATCTCGTTTAACTCTACTGGTTTGTAACTCTGTGTGAGTAGACAAAGTAATAAAGTCTTAAATTAAATGCATTTGCCATTGTCTTCTGAAATACATCAGCTTTAAGTTTTATCAGCTAAACGCCAGAAAACTCCTACATAAAATATCAAAACTGTTAAACTGTGAACCGCAGTAGGGATATTTCATTGTACTACGTTTGCGTATTAAATGTGATGAAGTAAAGGGGGGCGGGGGAGGCAGCTGTGAAAAATTCAAATATGGAAGGCGGGTGATTTTTATTATAAAATATATAACGCTCTGTTGACTCTGCACAATGCCATGTCGAGACAATGCACTGATTAAATGAAGAGGAAGAGACGGATAAACGCAGGAAAGCGCCGATGACAGGTGAATTTCGAATTAATCGGATTGCGCTGGGGTCCCTGTGAACGTGCGCTTGGTTCTGCTATAAGCAGTACGCGGCATCTATCGTTAGTGTTGCGCAGAATGCCAAGAGTATTTGTGGACTCAGCAAATATGCAGAACGCCTAAACGCAGGGATGAGATGCATTAAATCGTAAACACCCCTTTTCTCTTTACGGGTAACTGCACGATTACGCGAGATGCTGTAACTATCAGGTAGAGAATCAGAGCAGGATTTCGCTGAACCAGAAAAACAAAACCCTCGGGGTTATAAACTGGCCGCTGGCTAAGCGCAGACGGGAATAAAACTATATTTTGCACTTAGAACTCACCCCTGGCTCAGGTGTGGACAGAGCAGAGCTGTAATTGTTTGTCTCTGTCTTGATCCCAGAGCTTAATCAGTTAAAGTGGCATTTCAGTGTTGAAGGCGTCGCTGTTGAATTTTCCCTCTGTCCCAGGTAATTAGGATCCAAACAAGGTCTGAGAGTTGGCAGATAGCAACAGCTGCTTTCAATGCAGGGTCAGAAGTCAGCACAGTGATTTGCATAAGCTAATCAGGGTAAATGAAATGCTGATTTATTCATTTGGGGTCTGATTTTGGTGTCCTGATAGAAAGGCCCCATCGGTTTTTCATATGCGATCAATGAAATTAATTAGCCATATACAGCAAGGTTATGCATGCAGAGCTACTCCAGTAAACAAAATGTTTACAGAACTTGATAACACTAGCAAGACTCCAGTGGAGAAAGTGAAGTGCTCAACTAAGTTTTCCGAAGGATTTTTTTAAACCTTCCCTTAGAAGGTAAAATCTTGACAAATCGACTGCTTTCAAAAGTATAAATAAGATGCATTCCTTCTCAGTCCCGTGTGAAAGCATCCCACCTCCAACCCATCTGTCAAGATATATATTGTAACTATTTACCTTCTCAGCTTCTCTGCCATTCGAACGTATTACCCGGGGCGATGGTGGTGCAGGAGGTAGTGCTACCGTTCGGCAACCGGAGGGTTGCAGGTTCGAGCCCCGGGTCCTCCT
>JAODJW010000019.1:24871806-24885722 GCA_026777045.1 Hyperopisus bebe
TATGACACATTCAGGACTGAAATGCTCCACCGCCGCCCCTGTCGTTATATGACACATTCAGGACTGAAATGCTCCACCGCCGCCCCTGTCGTTATATGACACATTCAGGACTGAAATGCTCCACTGCCACGGGCACAAATGAATGGGCTGGATCGTCACTCCTTACAGGGATTCAGGGGGAGGTTTGTTTTCAATGCAATTCAATTTATTTTTATATAGCGCCTTTCACAAGAGATTTGCCCCAAGGCACTTTACATGTGTTTGTCATAATACATTGCTACATTATTTATACAGAAGAATTCAAAAACACGGGAAAGGGAAGACAAAGATAGGAAAACACAAAGCCAGATGACAATGGAGAATAGGAACCAAAAACTTTCAAGCGGGGAGAAAAACAACCGCTGGTGGTCCAAGGTCAACTGGCGGCCCAACATGGGTCTTGTATTGGCAAGAGAATGCAGTTTAGGATAGGCTCTGGACCATGAATGGGACTAACGGTTTCAAAAAATGGATGCATGCAGTTTAGAGTCTGGTGATGTTTGGCAGTAGCTGGGAAATTTTGCTTAATTGTGAAATAGCTGCCCCCATTAAAACAGTCCAGCGCTGCAGACCGAGAGGGGGGGGGTGGGAACGAATGCAACTCACTGATTGCCGGGAAATGACCGAGCGTGTCGAACCTTCACATCATCCTTGCATAAATTCTCACATTTGCCTTGGCTTTGTGAGCCATCTAAAATTGCAACATATGAGTGAGCTAGTCACATTTAAGGGTAAAAATAATCTCAAAAGTACTCTGGAGGGAAATGTAATGCAAATACATGTTCACACCTCCGTATTTAAGACTCGCTTGTTTTGTCACACCCGGTGATTTTTCCCCCCCGTCTTTGCCCTTCACTGGCTACCCTAAGCACACAGTCTTAACAGAGCAGTCCTGCCATCTATCCAAAGTCTGAAAACAGCTTCCTGAGAGTGCAGAGATAGCCACTATAGCGCAAACTGGGTTTTTCTCTTCCTTGAAAAAATAAATATCCATCGCTGGTATAAAATTACACTGAAATTGGACCAAATTGAAACAGCATGACTTTATTTGTGTCATTTAGAACAGACTCGTGATGATGGACATGTCAATATTTTGAATGGATTGTGCTTTCTGCTTTTACTCCAGGACAGACACATGACCTACTCCAAGCATCTACATGGTAACTTGGGCATCCAGCACATTTATTCTCTCCTTCCTGTAGTAATAACTACTTGTCGATAATGACCTGTTTTAGCCCCCGCAGAACCTGCCAACCCACAGGTTTCAAAACTCTGTTCTTCCTGTCATATAGCTTTCCAGAAAGTTCTTTTTCCATCCAGGGCTCCTGATCGATAGGTGCTGTTTTTTTAGCCATAAAGCAACCCAGGCAACAGCATGGGCAACATCATGGGCAACAGCATGGGCAACATCATGGGCAACATCATGCTCTACCACAGTGTTTCTCAACCCAGTCCTCAGGGAGCCCCAGACAGTCCATATTTTTGCTCTCTCCCAGCTCCCAGCCAATCAAAAACACAGAATTCCTGGTACAGGCATGCTGGGGGCTGGGAGGGAGCAAAAAGGTGGACTATCTGGGGTGGGTCCCCTAGGACTGGGTTGAGAAACACTATCAAATGCAGGAGTGTGTAGGCAGGTTTTTGGGTTAACCTTTGGGTCAGCTGTTTAAACCCAGCTCAGCAAATCAGTCCTCTAATTAGGAATCTGATGAGGGAGTTTCAGCGAAAATAACAAGATTTCTCTGGACTTTTACTTTCTGAACCCGAAATTTCCACCTTGGCCAAATGGTGCACAGATCATCAAAGGTAAGCTTTATCCAGCCTGGCTGACCATGTGCATCATCTGAGCTTGGCTTTGGGGGACCCAGACTACTTATGTATTTGGGGATCCGTGTAAAACCTGCACCTCCATAATTCCTCCACCCTGCACCTAAAAGCCACACATATCGCCTTCATGTCCTTATTTCACTGCCTCATATTTTGACTGACATCGGGCTTAAAAATTGAGCTGCTTTTGTTTAAAATCCATAGTTCTAGCCCTCTGTTTTATTTATTGGTGTTTCTTGAAGTGTACAGCCTTCCTCTACATCATCTAAATTTAGTAAACAATCGTAAGTCTTTCTCAGGATTATAGCATAGTCTGTAAGTGTTTGATGGCTGATTGCTTCAAGAAGCTTATAAGTGAAATTAAGGAGGCTGGTAGGTCAATATGAAGACACCGAAATCTAACTAAATAGATTAAAGCTAATACGCAATGAGTCGGATAGGGCTTTGCTGTCAACACACAAACACACACAAAGGGGCAAAGTGGCAAAGACAGTAGATGGACTTAAAGGCAGCGCGTGTGCTTGCATCGGCGTACCCACATCGTTCCCGATAAGTGGCATATCATCTCATATTTCCATCCTCTTTTGATGTTGAGTATTTATTACACACATGGCTGATTCGGCAAAGGAGAAAAAATGGATTTGGCTTTATATCACAAGAATAATCTTTATGAAATAGGAGAGTCGATGAATTAGAAAAGAAAAGAAAACGTGATGAAGAAATAATGGATGCAGTACATGCAAAGAATTAGCATAAAACTATTGCAGAGCATTCTCAGAAGTATCTCCTGCGATACAGATGTATCAGGCAGACAGAGAATGTTCCTCCAGACACTCTCATTACCTCAATTATGCAAGACTTGTACACCCATTAGACATAAACGATTTAAACTGCGCATTTCCATGAAGCAGAAGTGGCAGTCTGAGGACCGAGCAGCTTGAGGCTGATGTCTTGTGACTAAAAGCATCTTTTCATGGATTTGCTCAGAACAGGTGGAATTTCAGGCATGGACCCTGTTTTATTGCATTGTTTCCAAACTGGGACGTCTCATCCTACTATATGCCTCCGCGTAGCTCCCTGAATGTGATAATACATGCAGGCATCCATAATTTGACTTTCATGGTCCTCTTCTTTAGAGATAGCACGGAAATGGACCCACCACGATAATTAAACGGGTTTAAGTAAGTATAATGTGCTTGTCTGGGTTACCCCACCCTGTCTGTCTGAAGGGAGAGGAGCCGTAAAAAGCGTGACCTCCTGCCATGATCCCAAATTACACATCGTTCTCACATTTCTCAGGCAGTGGAATTAGAGGAATTAATTACACCTTTTCATAACACTCAAGGTTACAGTGGACAAATAGCAGGCCTGAAATACTAAGTAATACAGAGAGAGGGAGAGAGCGAGAGATGACTTTTACGAGATGCCCAAGCTGGGGGGTGGGGGGGGTTGAGAGTGACAGACGGGGCAAAAGTGAAAGAAAAAAACAAAGAAGATATTGGAAAATGGCAAATTCAGAGGGGAGGAGAGATGATGCATATGAGTGGAGGATGACAGGAGGAGTGAGGAGAATGTGGGAGCTGGAGCCGTTTTGGGGTGAGGGTCGCGATGTGGGAGCTGGAGCCGTTTTGGGGTGAGGGTCGCGATGTGGGAGCTGAAATTATTATGAGCAGACGTGGGGAGAGGATGGGATTCGGGGGGAATAGAGGAGCAGAGAAGAAATCGAACTTAATTTCCAGGCGCTCCGTGAATGTGTGTATATATTATCCTCTTGCGATATTTCCATCATGTCATCCTTAGGAATGCATGAAAAACAACTTCTTATATAGGTGGGGAGATGTTTTTAATCTGAAGAAGAAAGTCCATGTGTTTTAATATAGCAGGGTACAGTGTGACAGGGTACAGTGTGACACAGTGTGAATTACTGAATTATTCTGTACCCGCTTTTCATTTTCCACTTTCTTTATTCTTTCTTCAGCTTTTAATGTTATTTTTCACAGTGTATGAGACCATGACACTATATAGTATAATTGGTTGTGGAGCAGTACGCATGGGTCTTGTATAATTAGGTATGCATATACTTTTAATGGTCAGTTTAGTTCCTTTGCTTATTCTGTTGCTGTTTTTCCCTGTAGATTCATGCATGAATGTGCGCTCCAGGGTCAGTTGCTATAAATGAAACTGGCTGGCCTTAAAAGCATTCGTCTTCAAGGAAAAAAAAAAGAATTAAATTTGATGTTTTTCAATCCTGCTCTCTGATATTGAATAACATGTTCTACCACAATATTTTGGAGCTTGTATTTTTGTATTTTTTTTTTCAAATCTAAATTGACTTCGGGTGCACAGATTTGACAGAATCGCTCTCAGAGTGACAAGCTCTGTTTCTTCATGCGTTTTTTTGGTAAGAGCTGGGTAGATTTCAGTATGATAAAAATATTTAACTGCAGTTATTTTCTTCCGAAACTCCCTTTCAGCTCTCAGAAAAATCCAGAATCAATTAGCCAATGAATATGCAAAGATGGAGATCTTTTGGAGTAATTTAACAGACGGCACATAACAAAGTTAACTACCTGTTCAGTTTTATTTCCCTGTTTCTTTTGCTTCTTGTCCTTTATTTGTATTGTGGCTGACTACTTTCACATAAAGCAGAGGTTTCATCCAATCCGATCGCGATTGTGATCACCACTGCAAATCGAATTCAGAGCCACAGCGGGGAGCATGTCCTCAGCTGGCTGCAAGCATAGCAGCTTTTTAAATCTAATTGTTTGACTAAAAGGAACCATACAATTATTTTGCCTTTTTGGTGGGAAGTAGTAAATGTTGCAATACCTTTACTTTCAAGTATAAAACATTTGCACATTACAGCAGTAATTCCCAACACAGTCCTTTGGGAACCACAGACAGTCCACGTTTTTGCTCCCTCCTAGCTCCCAGCCAATCAGGAACACCGAATACCTGGTACAGGTGGCTGTGAGCTGCGAGGAAGCAAAAACGTGGACTGTCTGGGGTTCCCTGAGGACTGGGCTGGGAAACATTGCATTACAAGATAGCACCAGCAGTCAATAGTCATGTACAAAACTTTTCAAAAGTACATGGACATTTGGGTTCTTGATAATTTTCTAGTGGCTCAAGTCATGTAGTTCAAAGAAAGGGATAAAGGTTTCAGATTTTTTTTTACTCTTTAGGATTATGAGTTTTATTGTCAATATTGCTTGTTGTAAAATATACATCTAAAAAAAATACTCTCCTCCAGTGTGCTATCTTGATCCAGAAAACTACTCAGCGTGACCATGTAAGACCTGCCATCTACATTTGTGTGGCATGGAGACATTCACACGCTCATAGAGAGGCACAGATACCTTGTGGCCACACAAACGAAAGACCTCATTTCGACAATGTGATGGAAAACTCAGCCATAGGGTCCAAAAATAGCAGTTAAACCTCCCAAACACAGAAACGCTAAGTGCAAAAATATAGCCTCATCCAGACACGTGTATCACCAGAAAACTGGTTGCTTGCTTTTCCATGAATTCTTATTCTCTAAATCTGGCCAGCTGGGCTCTTACTGCCTAACAGCGTAATTAGTCTGCAGCGAGTTGGTCTTCATTAACTGGGGGGGGTTCTTCTGGCACTGGGCCGGTGATCAATCACCATGGAAATGCAACCAAACAGCTCCCAGCTGCTACCTGGCCTCCTGTCAACTCACAACCTACAAACACATATTATTATATTAATTAATTACCATGTGTATCGCCCCTAATTCCCAGTGCATCGGGGAAAAGGGCGGCTCTTCCATCACTGCATAATTTCACTCATCATGAAGTCTGTTCACAGCCACACAAACCGTGTACCTGTGACTAAGGGTTGCTACAGGCTACTCCTCACAGGTGACCTCTCATATGACTTTGGGCACTTTAATGACATTAATATCCCTTAGAGAGAAGTGTTACATCAAAGTCTTAACTGTAGTACAGAATAGATGTGTATGTATTAGGCTTGGTTCAATGTGAAACATATTTGAATACTGCGATACAAAATACACGTAGTCCAAATGAAAAATATATTTTAATGAAATATTCCGCTAAAAACACTGTAATTAAAGGAACTCATTTATGCGCTATGGATCTGACAAAGGCACATTAACACATGAACATTGGCGCAGATGATTCATTACACTTTCATTAAAATATATCAGTATGAATTCATATTGTTGGTAGTCTATAACAGCATTTCCCAGTCTGGTTCTTGGTGACACACAGATTCATGTTTTGGGAGCAAAAATGTGGACTGTCAGGCAGGGAGTCGGGAGGGAGCAAAAATGTGCACTGTCAGGCAGGGAGTTGGGAGGGAGCAAAAATGTGGACTGTCAGGCAGGGGGTTGGGAGGGAGCAAAAATGTGGACTGTCAGGCAGGGAGTTGGGAGGGAGCAAAAATGTGGACTGTCAGGCAGGGGATTGGGAGGGAGCAAAAATGTGGACTGTCAGGCAGGGAGTTGGGAGGGAGCAAAAATGTGGACTGTCAGGCAGGGGGTTGGGAGGGAGCAAAAATGTGGACTGTCAGGCAGGGAGTTGGGAGGGAGCAAAAATGTGGACTGTCAGGCAGGGAGTTGGGAGGGAGCAAAAATGTGGACTGGCTGGGTGTCGCCGAGGACCAGACTGGACAACACTGGTTTATAAGATTAGGAATACACAGTGGGAAATGATACTGTCTTGGTCCAGTGGGGAAGCTGAGTAGGTTTTACCATCAGGTGCTGATCTTTTCCTAGAGCACAGAGCTGATATACTCACACACTGTCTTGCTGATCCAGCCCGTCATCTTCACCTCTCTGCTGTCTTCCACTGCAGCTCCAGTACATTGTCTGATAACGTCATAACACCATATGAAAAATATGTAAGCAGTATACTTATATAAATACTTAAATACTGTATATTAGTATTTAGTACTTTTGTATTTTAATTAGCTAAAAACGCAATGCTTTATTAATGAACACAAATTTGAGAGCAAAGACACTTTGTGATTAAAGTCAGTCTTTGTTCTGAATATTTCATTTGAGCAAACCTCTCTAGGTATCCCCCCCCCCTCCCCACTGTAGAAAGGAGAAATTGGGTGTCAGACTTCTGCTTTATTAGTCTGGTCCAGAGAGTACGTTTCATCTGGAATCTGTCAACGTCCATTTACTCTTAATCAACGCCCCTGAGTTCCGTAACCATCCGCTGCAGTACACAACGTTATAAAATCCCCCAGCTTGGCAGGTTCCTCGTGTTACCTCGGAAACACCAGAAATGCTGTTGGAGAACCTGCCTTTTTTAGTCCTGTTCAGGTTTACGTCCTATTCTGTTTCATAGGACTATGGTTCATTGACAGGTTGACTTCATTCTAAGAATACCTGTCTGGCCCTTTAGTCTCTACAGTGACCAAAACACCATTTTCCACCTGCTGAGATATAACAATCACCGCTGAAACCACCCATTATCGGCTCAAAATTGCTTCACAAAATACAAAAAAAAATGTATCGGGGATTTTTTTTTTACAGGATCAAAATGCATTAAATGGATGCAGCCCCACTGTATCAGGGTTGTTCCTTAGCTCCTGGTGACACAATGATCCATGATGCAATACCAGTGATCACTTTCTTCTTGGTCTGTACTCTGCCACTGGGCTCCCCTAAATCTGCAGATCTCCATAGCAACAAGGCTCCATGTCAGTGGCAGAGGCCATATATATTTCTGTCCAGATGGAAGAACCAAATGCTGCCTCATAGCCTAGACGGTGAGAAAAGACTCCTAGAGCTCCTAGATACTTACACCAGAACTTTTTATCATCACAAGTCGCCACAACAGGAAAATGGCTGGGTTCGAACAGACTAAAGAACTTCTAAATATATTTGTAAATCAGGTTGGCAGAAACAAAATCTTGGTCTGGATTTGTAATTTCTGGACCTGAAATGCCCCACACTGGGGGTTAAAACCCTGTAGGCCTGTGTGAACCATGAACCAGTCCTGAAAACTGCACCCCAAACAAACTTGCCCGCACACCGTATCATGATCATCAGCTCAGTCTGAAAAAACTGGGCTTTATTACTTGTGGATTTCATAGTCAGTGGGTCGGTGGTCAATTGCCATGCCGACGCAGACATCATCTAAATCCAGACCCTCACTGTTGCTCTGCCTCACTCTGTTTTTGACAAATGATGCATCTTAGTTTAATGGAAAACCTGGATTACCTTCCTTGGTTTACATTATCGACGTTTTGTGAAACATCTGCAGCTCAGTATTGGATTAACTAATTTAATATCAGATTAGATATGTTTGACTAGGGATTGTGGCTTCCTCTGCAAGCAGGGAACCAATTTCAGGATTAGCCCTGATCCTTGGGCGCTGTTCATGTCTGGTGACACGTTCATTAGGGACAAACCTTTCATCCCTCATCTTTGGGTAGGTGGCTTCCATTTCTTGAAACACATCAGCAGAACTTTTGGGGATTCTCACTGTATTCATATTTACTGGGATATTATCCCACCTTTTCCACTATTTGGTTCCAGTACCTCTTACATGTCATTTTCTTCTTGGCAGCTTTCCCCGATCATTAACCCATCCAAAAATACCTGATGCTGTATAGATGAAATAAATAGTTAATAGGTATTAGACTGGTAGGAATCCTTTCCCTGACCTCCATCTTAGTTTCAGTCATTGAATGATGTTGGAATGCAGGAAGATGATATGTCTCTATATCCCAGTTGTCACTTCAGACAAGACCTGGGTCTTGCTCTTATTTAACTCAACATTTCAGGCTTCAAATATATTTTCTTTGCTTGTTGACAAAGGCAGCAAAGTCAATTATCTTCACTCAGTTCTGTGCTTCTGGTGATCTCCCGCTTTTGGGGAGGCGGTAATGAGTCAGCTATCTTTTAATCTCCCAGTTCAATTTCTGAATCCAATGTACACCCGAGTGACTGCTCTCTTTCTCTGTGTCTGAAATAAACACCTAAAAGGAAATAGAAACCTTTTCAAATCTCTTGTCTGATCACAAAATCACAATGCCTGTCTCCTTGTGCGGGCCCAGTTTTACCAGCAGAGGGGTAGCGTAAAAATACCTACCCATCATCATTCTTTTGCTGCTTTATTTCATAATCAAGGTCAAATTTATGCACAAGTATATCTTTTACGGCAGCACTGGGGACTCTATATGCCATACTTCACCTCACGTCCCCTGATATGCCATTTCAGGAGCTTTTTCAAATTCAGCTGCAACAAACCACCAATATCATGAATAATAAGAATGGCGGCGAACATTTCACTGTGAAACAGCTGAAGGGTGGCAGACAAATAAACATACAGCCACGTTGAGAAAAACAACCATGCAAAGCTTATCTTTGGTTTGTTTCAGCCACTGTAATGAAACGGCTGCGATAAAGGGGCACAAAAAACAAAGCAGACGAAATGCAAAACAAATAAAGGATCCAAACCATCCACGATATTTATCAAACAGCATCATTCTAATGGTGTTTTGTCTCTCAGCTACAAAGATCACCCCCAGTGAGAACTGGAGCACAGACAGAGAGCGCAGCATTACCCAAACGTTACCCAAACGTATGCCTTTGATGCCACTTACACGCCAGAACACAACAGGAAGTGACTTCAGACAGCTTCAAGCTCACACGTCGTGGCTCATTTGCACAGAAACGTCAAATATCATTAGCAATCACGCTGTGGATTGCTGTTTGGTCAGTGGAATGAAAATGTATGAATTTATCTCAAGTCTAACAGAAAAAAATAAACCCTCTTCACATATTGTCTCCTTAATGCTCTCATCAGATCCTATGCCATGAAGCTGGTTCTTACTGTGTTTGGAATGGGCATCAGTGGTTCGTGAATCTCTTGCTGCTGTCGCTGTGCTATGACATTAGAAATAATTCACAGTTCAAGACAGTTAGGATGTAACAGTTAAGATAATGTTATTTAGTCAAACCGCCTTATGTATTTTAAGCATGTTTTTAAGAAAACACTGGCAGAATTGCCTGACCCAAAATTAATCTCTCTCACTAGATTTAACAGTTCCATAAAATTCCCTCCCCCTCCAATTCCCTTGCCTAGCTGAATTTATATCAGATTAATATGTAACCTCTAAAGACTGTTGTCCCCAATGCATACAGTCTTTCATCTCATCTGATCTCTTATGCATTGTGATACTTCATTGCACTCGCGATCAGTTATATGACATATAATTACAGGCACGCAAACAAAAATCATTCGTAAATATTTAATGCGAATCACTCTTGGTCGATGTGCCCGTCCAGAAGATGGCGCCCAATATGGTGCCTAATGAGTTGACGGGCACTGATATGAATTGCCTCTCACTCCTAGGCCTTAATGCATATGGTTAATAATTCATCTTATTCAGATATCGCATCTTTGAAACGAAGACATGGCGACTTCCACGATTTCCTCACCGGATTGCACGGCAGCCATCTTCTCCTCGGGCAGCAAAAGGCAGATTTAAAAGGCATCGGATTTAAAGGCTGTGCCTGCGGGGGGGTGCAGAAGCCACCATGGGACTTTCTCGCCACAGGAAGCCCCTTGCGCCTTTACCTTTAACAAAATGTGAAATCCTAATTATCTGGATGCGGGGGCAGCAGGATAAGCTGAGTGCTGCCATCAGTACTTAGCCTGAGTGACTGATTTATTTAGTTATCGATTTCTTTTTGCCTGAAGTATAATGAAAACGCCACAGGGGTGTGTTAAGGGCGTAGAGTCATAATAATACACGTCCACCTTCTGTCCTCTGGACGGGGAATGTGTACCTCTTATAAACAGCAGGTTTTATATGCATGCAGACAATTCGAAATGGTCAATAACTGAGGCCAGCCACCGTCTGCGTTTAGCTTCCTGTCAATCTCACTTTTCGGCCACATGAATCATTTGCAATCAGGGTACATAACCGGGAGCGCTTGAGATAAACAATCGGACACGCGAGCTTTATAAAAACTCCCCCTGTTTGTTTGCAGTCGCCCACACAGACAGACGTGCACGAGAAAAATTGTGAGATGCACCGGCTTTGCATCACAGCACGATGTTCTGTTTTGAAAAAAACATCACAGTTTATGAGCATGTTTATACAGTTCACTCGCATGTCAAGGTATATGACTATGCCTGCAGTGACCAAAAATATCTAAATACTTTATGGTATCTGCTTCCTCAGAGAGACTTCTGTTACTGAACATTACTCTTTGTGCTCCGCCGTCTGATCTTGTCCACAGCTTTCCTCTGAGCAAAGGTCTAAGACATCACATGGATTTTTCTATAGCCAGTCAAGCGTCTGGTGTTGTATCTTTAGCTGATGAAATCAAGTCTTCTTATGCCTGGGAATTGGGAGCTGAATGGATCGTCATGACCTTGGCTGGTGATATATGACTGTGTTTTCATTCAAAGTAATTCACCTTTCGGATGCCCAACTGAACACTGGGAGCGTCTGACGAAAGTGGCAAATAATCCATCGAGAATAATCCATTGTTTGTCCTGCCAAGGTCATTCCGGGGACCAGAATGGCACAGCTAAGATGGAGCGATTGAGAAAGGGGCAGTCAAGTAAGCAGATAAGAAGAACGGAGGCTAGAATGAGAGAGAAGAAAGTTGGGAAAGATCAGTTAAGCAGACACCTGGTAACTGACACATATCGACATCCGCGGGCATATCTCCTCACATTTGCACACTTCAGGAGAGACACGGATTCTCAGAACCACACAGATCAATGCACAAACCCTCAAACTACAGGCCCAAGTCATTATTCAATTCCCTCTGAACCGGACGCATGTAGCCCGATCTGTGATGTGCGGGAATCTGGCTTCAGACACTCCTGTCAGTACACAGGGTGTGCAGCATGTTGCCGTAACCAGGGTTACCGCTGATTCTCGGACCAGGCGACGGGGATGTCCACTAGATGGTTCCACGCACTCGCATGTCATCCACGGCCCGCTGATATCTTGCCCATATTCCCTGAGGCTGCAGACGTATCCTGTAGAAATGATAAAATGCAAGAATTATAGAGTGTGTTGCACACTGAGATGTAACGGGTCTCTACAGACATTGCTGTCAGTAAAACAAAGCTTCGAGGTGGGGGGGCAATGAAGGGGAAGAACATAGGATTCTTTCTCTGCTGGCTAAAGGCCAACAATCAAACTGAATTCCTTTTAGATATCTTTTTGTATACTATCTCAGAGCATAACTGTACAGTTTCGTCATTCCTGAGATAATGAAGACGGCGTCTTCATCTTCACGCCAGTAGACAGCGCTCAGAAAAACATTTCAGGGGTAAAAGAATTAATGGGGGAAAAGGCTTTGACAAAAGGTGGCGGAAATGTGTAGCAAACGACGTAGCAGGACATTCAGTCTGTGTTTCGGAGTCACGGACAGAGGAAGCCAGCGTGAGAGGAACGCACGTGCCGCTGTTTGTCTGGAAAGGGAGGGACACTCGCGCCCTGTAAGTAGATGGGTATCTTATTCAGGCATGTTCTGAAGAACACTTCTACCTCTCCAGGAGATTCTGGTTCATGTTTCCAAGGTAACGGGAGGTGAGATGAAGGGCACTTTACCGACGGCACCAAACAAGCTGCAGAGATCCTGTTGCACGTTGTATGAGACAGAAGCATTTGGTCATGACCATCAGGTTCTTCCATCAGGTTCTTCCATGTGTGGTGGGCTCTTCTTCAGTGATGAGATACAGTGGAAATGAAGACAGAGACTCTCTTAGGGTACAGCTCAAAATGTTGACTATGGTGTACAAGAGAGAACAGGAAGCTACGGATAATTGACTGTACAGCAAAATGGTTAGTATAAGTTAGTCTGGAAAAAAACCATAGGGAGGAAACCAAAAAACGTCACTTTAAATGGGTTATATAAAACAATTAAGAAAAAGTAATCCTGATTAATGCCGATAGGTCTTGGCATTTCACAGAACACCAGTTGCAGATGTTGTTGTTGGTGTTGCGCTGATATGACGACAGTTCCTTCTGTTCCTTGATGAGTCACATACTGAAATGAGGGGAACTGCAGGTACTTTACACACTGAGTGTTGGTCTCATTATAGCATCATCCTCTGATTAAGCATCCAGTGATATCTTGGCACAGTGGAGCTGCAAAGTTCTCTTCACCATGATGTCTGCCGAATGTATAATCAAACAAACGCATTAAGCAGAGGAGCTTCATCAAGCTTTTGTTGTGTTGCTTTAAAATTTGAAGGTGGACCAGCCTGTAGGTCTGTGATAACACGGCGTCTCCGGCAAGCCGCTTAGCACCGCTCCCTCATCAGAGCAGAAAAGGTTTGAGGCGGGTCCAGGCCGATGCTGTTGACACGCAGAATCCTTCCCTTGTCGCTCTAGAGCGAAAAAAAACACCAATGGCGTATAAAACCAATCCGGAATATCAACAAAGCAAAAGAGCAGAAACTCTTTGTTGTTCCACTCTGAGGTTTCTCAGCGTAGCATCTCCGTTTGCCTGGCCAAGACCCTCTCTGATGAGTCGCCAGACCCATTGGCAGTTCTGACCTCCTCCATGACTCAATGAATCCATCGACTTAAACTGTGCTGGCTTGTGCTTCTCTCGCTAAAATATTTATACCGTAGCAGTCTGCCTGGGATGAGAAATCTTATTCCATAGTCCTTGTTAGGGACAAATCAAATCAGCAATGACATGTTCATCCAATGATGCTGAACCCAAATCCAACATCTATGTTGTATGGATCAGTATTTTGTCATTTTATAGGCTTCTAAACATTTGTCATCATGGATTGTCGGCATGTCGCATGGTTTTTTGTTAATATTTTAATTAAATGTTCACGCTACTCCAGAACAACCCTTGAAGCATCTCCCGCCCTGTCCTCTCTATGTTCACCAGAGACATGATGGATTGCACGCCAATGCAAAATTCATCCTTTGCCATCCCATTGTTCTTGCATCATGCATCAATCTGTGTGCCTGTCATCAAGCCCCCCCCCCCCCCCCCCCCCCCCCCCCCCCCCCCCCCCCCCCCCCCCCCCCCCCCCCCCCCCCCCCCCCCCCCC
>JAODJW010000019.1:24891631-24904667 GCA_026777045.1 Hyperopisus bebe
TCAGATCTCAATCCAACTGAGCACCTGTGGGATGTGGTGGAACAGCAGATTCTCATAATGAAGGTGCAGCCAACAAATCTGCAGTAACTTCATGATGCCGTCAAGTCAGCATGGACCAAGGCCTCTGAGGAATGTTTCAAGCACCGTTGAATGAGAATTAATGCAGTTCTGAAGGCAGAGGGGGTCCAATCCTGTACTATAAAGGTGTATCTAGTAAAGTGGCCAGTGAGTATCAATGTAAATATAATCAGAATGATTCAGCTACAGGACTTTACAGGCAGTTGAAGTTGGTCTTGAGAAGAGAATCTTTTGGGGTCACCCTACTCAACACCAGTGACTAAGGTAAGAGGGACAGGACATGAGGTTTAGGAATACATGTAGAACGTCACATTTAATTAAAGGAAGGGGCGTGTTACCCATGACCTCTGAATGCCCCACCCACTGACACAGAAAAGTGCAGCTCAATGAGACGGCCAATCAGGCAGCCAGCTGCAGACCAAGAGCGATTTGGCTGGAACCACATGACAGCGCCCCACCCTGGAGAAACGTGGGTACAGCAAAATGGAAGTGGCTGGAAATCGCCACCCGCAGACAGGTCCATCAAGCAGACACCCCCTGAGAATGTCGCCCCTACTCTGCTGCCAATTCTCGGGGTCTTAGTTAATGACCAAACTGGATGGTGTTTTTCTAGGAAATGCACTTCTTCAATGTCCAGCTTTAAATTAAGGTCTCTTTCCTCCTTTTGACTGCGCTTGACATTTTCCTATCGCCATTCATAATTTCTGCAGGGTTTTTCTGACTGCAGAAATTGGCAAGAACTTACTAGCGAGAACGACTCATTTGAAGAACTTCAGTGCATCTTCTACTGCAAGCGGAGATCACGTCAGCAGATTTGTAGTCTTGCTATTTTGCTGAGTTCCTTTATTGTTGCTGTGTGAAAACGTACATGTTTACCAAACATGATATGTAATTCATAGTATGACTGCATTCTTCCTGCCATAGAAGACAAATCATCACCTGCCCTGGGACACTTAAAGTAAAGGACAATGTAATCTAAGTCAGAGACATTGAGGAATCAATGTCTACCTTCTACCTGCTCAAAAGACACATGAAAATTGAAAACTAATAAAAAGTATACAGAAAGATTAATAAAAGTAGTCTGTAAGTCAAGGAAGAAATAAACCAGTTCTTAAGCTGAGATAAACAACCAGCGAAGGGCAGCAAAGACCTGAGATGTTGCTAGTAACTTTACTTTGATACAAGATTTGTCCCTTGGAGATAAAATCTTCTCTCAGTTACTGCTAAACTTACATATATTTCTTTCATATCCAGCTTTAACAATTTTCAAAGATTATTTCTCACAACAAAAATCAAAGAAATATGAACCAAAGCGGTAGCTTTTCTATTCGCCATAATAATCTAGTTTTTATGTACGAGAAACCTGGGGGAAAAGCAGATTTCAGTACAATATTTATTTCTATTAGATGCACAGGAGAATAGCCTCTGTGCATGTAAAATGCTGAGAAAGAATTATTATGAAAATAGAAATAGGAGGAATTAGCACGACCACAGTTGCTCTGATTTATTTGACCTGGATAAAAACAAAAATAGTAAAACAAGGATGAGAGATGTGTTTCTTTGAGATTCCCGTAGCCCCTGAAAACCCCTTACTGTGAATGGGATGCTTACATCTGAAAAGGCTCCCTGTAGAAGAGTCTTACTTAACCGCAAAGCGATAAAGATAAATTACATTAGTGTAAAATCTCAACATCATCTTTTTCTGACGTCCATTAGTCATGTAATCACTCAATATATCTTAACTATCATGTGACTGAATGATATCTATTTTTTATTAAATATTTCTGTTATATTCCCAAGTCATGTTATGGAAAATAATTCAAACATTTCGATGACAAGATATCCCAAGAAAATTAAAGTCCCTAAGCAATTATACATATTCAAACCTTTTGAAAAACATCATCTCGTTTTGCATTACTGAAATTACCCATTTCGAAACACCTTTACACATTTGCCTAGGCTCTGGGGCTGATTGGACATTTTTGGACAACGGTTATCCAGTATTTTCATATATTAATAAAAGAAGTGATTCAAAACTTAGAGACTTAAGGGTATTTGCTTGCAGATTAAGCCACTTGACTGTTTATTTGACCTTGTGTTTCAGGTCTCTGTCCTGGTAAAAACTGAATTTCAGTTCCAGTCACAAGTTTCACGAGACTAGGTTGATTATATACGGACTGTCTCTCACTTACGACTGGGGTCTGTTCTGACTTGTGAGTTGTTGTTAGTCGAATAGGTTGTTAGTCAGGGACAGTCTGTACAAAGAACTACTTTTTCAGAGCGCCGTGACCACACAGGTGATAGCTGCAGTCTGAGTACTTTTGCAAGCTACATGTATATTTACATTGGTACTCTGTGGAGTCTGTGTGCAATGTGATAAGATAAAACAGTGGGTTGTGCAAACAAATAGGTATGTGTGATAAATTTCGAAATGAAAATGGACTGTTTGTGTTTTTACTGAGGAAATGCTGACCACTGGCACTAGCACTGGTTATTCCTTTCCGTCCTAAAGGTGCTTCCACAGTGTTTCCCAGTTTCTCCTCTATGCCACAATCCCAATTAATTTCTATCACAGAGGACATTTCTTCCAGACTGATTCTTTCACATCAGTGAAAAAGAAAAAAAAAATCATGAAAGCATCTCGTTTTATTCTTTAGCTCTCACCCAAAGCATGGTTCCTGTCTGGTGAGTTCAGTCTGTGCCTTCAATTCAAGATGGAAGGGCTTCTGGGAGGATCTTTATCAGCTACATTTGATAGCTGATTTCCTCTTCTTCAGACTTCTATAAAGTGTTTGTTGAGCTTATAGGACCATGGGAGGGGTCGATGTCAGAGACCTGCCCTCGAGGCGTCTGCCACTCATGCCGAAAAACAGCTCTGATTGATTTTATTGATTGTTTAAAGGATGTTTAATTCAAACCTAAGCAACACTACATTTCAAATGTAAAATGATGCCACAAAATAAATGCATACAAATACGTATCACTAGAACTGATGAACGTATTCTCAATATTTTTTTTTTTTCCTATGGAAAGTCAAGAAATACTCCTGCAAAAATATATTCCCTGGTGAATTCACAGATGTCCCTGAGTTTACAATGTGCCTGAGAATGAATTTTGAATGATAGCGGATGAGGGCTTTTAATATTTATTTGATCCAGACAGCTGGAGCATGAGTGTTTGA
Organism: Hyperopisus bebe; assembly: GCA_026777045.1. Lineage (NCBI taxonomy): Eukaryota > Metazoa > Chordata > Actinopteri > Osteoglossiformes > Mormyridae > Hyperopisus > Hyperopisus bebe. The sequence continues at coordinate 24,894,891 of JAODJW010000019.1, forward strand.
ACCCTATGGAATTAGGCAGCTCTATAGAAACAGAGAGACTGCAGGCAAATGCAGAACTAAAGCGACGCACAAAAATCACCACTTAAGCAAACATCAGAATATGAACCTGAAATGTCTATTTCCTGCAGAATCCCAGCCCTTCAACATGCAGACCTGTCAGATTTGATTTCCAGTACCCCAATTCAGCATATATAGGCATTAGTTTACAGGGGGGAAACTAAGCTACAATTTTCACCCTCTCAAAGATCTGGTTGCCATACCATTTTGACAGCTTCAGAACAAAGATTTAGTATAGTAACATCATAAACCAAAAAAAAAAGAGACAATTTTTAAAAATTACACTGAGATTATAGACCATTTATTATTTAAGCATGCAAGATTACAAATGCATTGCTTTAAAAGTTATTTGCAAATTTGGTTGTGAAAAACCATTGTCTGGGTGTCTTCTTCAGACACCTGCACATTTGACATGATGCCATCTACTACTAATATTAATTTTTCACACGGTATCATTGTTACGGCATGACATGGGTAGATTTCCCTTTCAATCAGTCATATAGGTTGGGACATCTCTGCTGAAAAGCGCTACAGTAGCTGCGAATGACCACGTGTGCAACAAATGATTGCTTACAGCTGTGACATTCAGGACAAGTAAGAGGAGTTGTCACAATGACCTCTGAGTACTTGCTCTACTGTGAAATGCCTCTTAAAGGTGATCGACAGACCAAATAGCATCTTGGTTTACTCAGTCTTCCCATACCAGCTAAGTGTAGGAGGCATAACACATAATACTTGTGGATAATTATCATGAAGATGCCAAGCTAGGATGATTATTTTTGAATATTTAGTTAGCCAGCATGACGATGGATAAATACATATTTCACAGTAATCTGATTTGATCTCAACCCACCATTAAATCCTTCTAACAGTTGTATAAATGCATAAACACTTGGCCATGAATAGAGGTTAAGTTTAAGAAGGGGCTTGTTTTTAGTGTTTACAGCCTCTATCGGTCGGCTGAATCCCACCTGGAGGATTTCCTCATTACCCTGAGACGGCTGTCAGTTCCTTTTCAGACAGGAGGCATTACAGAAAGTGTACTTTTCTGGGTCTTCAGAAACGTTACACGTCTTTCTAAACGAGGTTTGGCTGAGGGTGATTATTACAGCAACAGCAACCAAATGCACATCACCTCACCAGAAAAATATATATTTTTTTAATGTTTAACTGTTGGGCTCCACTGAATTTTTTTTTTTTTTACTACCAGGATGTTAAAATACGGCCAAAATCCTTTTGCTCATGCATGATCTATTCATTTTCTAGCATTTACCCACTAAATAGTTAAAAAATTTCTATAACACTACATCTATGAAGCCCAACTTTATTTACTCTCTTAAACATTATAGTGTGAGTAAATATGCATTCATTGCATATCATTTTCAGAGAAACAACAAACTTGCTTAGCTGGCTGAAGAAGAATAAGAAGAATATGTGTTTTAGAGACTATGTGTAGTAGATGTAATATGTGTGAGATTTAGAGCAATGTCCCAGATCAAGCCAGATCCTCTGAGATTTGGTGGAGAGTAGATCTGTCTACCATCTACATTTATCAACACGTTGGGGGTGCAGTGAGATGCACATGCAGTAGGGACAGGCTGTCTTCTGGCATGGTTATCATACTCCCTGATGTATTCCAGTGGTGAAGCACAGGTCAACAAATGCATGGCAAAAAACATTAAGAATAGAAAAAAGTTTAGCATTCAGATTGCACAAGTGATTTTTAGGTCATTCTCATTTACTCTCTTACACATATTTAAAATGCATTTAAATATTAATTTTACATCAAATTTGTATGTTCAATGCTGTGCCTTGTAGTGTAATACACGATATGAAAATCCACATTAATAGCAATATAGGCAATATATTTTTAGCGATATTTAACACCATTTTTGAAATTGCATTGCGTCGTTGCGCAGACCGCAGCGGTTGCATGCTGTGTGCCGATGCAGCACTGGCTCCGCCTCCCACCGTCACCTGATTACTCATTACAGCCAATGAACTCTCTTTTAACTGCAAAACTAGTTTTTTTTTTAAAAAAAAAAGAAAAAAAACTGCTTAGCAGCCGCCAGCTCCATAGGATGTATAAATAATGATGCTGCGTCTGAGAAAGAGAGCAGCGCCTGGGAGAGACGCTCCGGGCCATGCAGCCCTCTCTCTCTCTCTCCACTGACTGGTCTCCGCAAGCCAGGGGTGTCGGGACGTCACTCCCCTCCTGCCCTTGGCCCCCACTGTTACAATGTACGAGTGCATGCAAGGGCCCATGTAATGTGTGCCCCCCCCCGAATGGGTGCCGGGCCCCCTGTGTTCCTGCCTGCAGCCCACAGAGCTAGTTTCAAACGGGGAGCTGCACAGAGAAGACGCTGCATTAGACTTGCTAATAGGTAGCAGGACAGGAAGAGGTTATTATATAGGCCAAGCGGGATTGTATGGGTGCAGCCTCATTTAAAGCTTGTTTAGATGGTAAAAATCCAGCAAACTGTGATTTTCTGACAACCTTGTATCTGAGGGGAATCAGCCAACAATTGTCTGACAGGTACAAAAGACGGCAAAATAAACAGAAAATGAATAGGATTGCTGCGGTCACTGGGGTCACAGCCAAACAGACATTAACTATATGTAATGATGAGTTTAAATAATTTACCACAAGTAATTATTTTGGAGCCATTGCGATATTCTCTCAGCATCCATCTCTTCAAGTAGCCAAACTTTTTAAGTTATCCTTCTTTAGTGATGGGAAAGCTCTCAGCGCTGGCCTCAGAAATAAACCGTTTTAATGCTGGAATTACAAACCTACTCTTTAATGATCCAATTTAGCTCACTCCCAAGCCCCGGAAATAAGCGTACGATTTAAATTTCATGACCTTGAAAACAAACTCTGGTGGCATTCGGCCAGCCAGAGCACGCAGGGAGGGGGGAGGGGGCTGGGGGCAGGTCCTCCTGACGGTAAAGCGATTTGTGTTTGGCAAACTGGGACCATTTGCTGTCCAACAACTACTGTAAACAGATACTAATGTTACCTTACTAATCGAGAAAGCATTTATTTATGAATTATTAATGCTGGAGTGAGTAATGGTTTTTCAGGATGGGGGTTTTCCATGACTTCAGTGAATCCCTTCATGATGAAATTAAGCTGGATCATGATTGAGTTGTTTATCTGGTTGCAGAAGTTCAGTTGCTTGTGCAGTCGGGGGGGGGGGCATCTGCTTGCTGTACAAATGTATTTTAGCTACCAATTGAACTTTGGTCTGCGTTTCATCCGCTTTCATGATGACCTGCTGACTCGCTTGGTCACCAGAACACATGCTGAACCTACCTGTTGGGGAATAAGCCACAGAAAAATCATTTATTTCCTTTTGTTGTCATCTTGCTGTGTTTTTTTCCAAGAACATCCCATATCACACTGCACAGCAGCAAGGATGGTGGAGATCAGTGAAGGAAAATATTCTTTTGGTGGCTTTCTTAAAAAAGTTCAAATCATTGGCCGAAGAGCCTTCATCCTAACCTTCTTCTTAACTCCATCTAGATAAAGGCTCCCGTATTGATATGCCACGAATGTCCGAAGCTCCTGAAGCCTAAAACTGGCTTTAGGAGAAAAGGACACAGGAGAGACATGCTGATATTATTCAAGGTAAAGCACGCTGATGTTATGATGAATCTGTTTTTGTTTCCGATACAGCAATATAGAGCATGCAAATCGTCTGGGGTTTTTACAAGAGGCATACTTTATATAACCATAATCAGAGAAGTTTTCAAATCCTGAGCCTTCTATGACCATTTATCCAGTACAAGGTCACAACAAGCCTGGAGCCTATACCAGGACGCACAGGGGATAGCCTAGACGTGATGCCACAGCACTCGCTCACACACTATGGGCAATTTAGACATGTCCGATTGTTGTCGGACTGTGGTTGGAAACCAGAGTACCCAGTGGAGGCCTGCAGAAACATAGGGAGAATACAGAAACTGCACAGATCCGGGGCTGGAATCACAACGCACCTCTGAGACTATTGCTCTTCCCACTGAGCCTGCAATAATAGTATCCTTAATTTGGCAACAAAAGCAATTCTCTTTCTACTAAATTCCAATAGATATTTTTGTAAGATCATAATAGTGTTATGGGACAAAAGTTCATTCAAGGCATTTATTGGCCAATGCACGGTTAGAAAATACCAAGTTTTAGAAAATGCTATAAGGAATAAATACATACCGACCCCGAAATAGAGAAAGGGGAGAGTCTGAATTCATATGAGAGGTAAACAGATCCTGAGAGAAACTGTACTCAGTATTAAAGCAATTTATTCAAACAATAAGCCACAAGGGGCCTTGTTTATTCGTGAATAAAGCCAGAGCTAAATTTCCCTGTGAGAAGCCAGGCACCACCAACTTATAAAAATAATAATAATAACAATTGCAATGAGTGCCATATTGGGTATATAATGTGATTACTGCTTATTAAAAACAGTATTTTATTGCCATTTTAGCCATTGGTTTGTATGTAAATAATCACATGTATCCATTCTTGTCCTATTACATGCATAAATAAGACACTATAGCAGAAAAATACTCATTAATTTATAGTATTTGTTCTATCTTGTTTTCTCATACACTGTTTTCTGACAGAATGCCATTTCACGTTGCAGAATTAAGGGTTGAGTGGAATATCATCAGTTGCCGTGGTGATTTTTGACACTATACAGCAGACATATCACACGTGTTGTTACCGAGGAATAATACATGGTTTCAAATGTGATTAAGTCAATTATCATGCAGGACAGGAAAAATCTATAGTAGGTCAGTCAGTACTGCATTCCCTTGCTGCACCTTTGGTTACTGAAGCACGACCACAAATCTATAGTTAAATACAGGGGTGTTAAATGACAGTCAATTTGCTTATCATTTGCAGCAAACAGACATCTCTTAGGAAATTGCTTTTACGCTAAGATGTATTTCAAATTGGGCAGTGGGCAGAGAAAGCAATTAACTCTGGAAAAGACTAAAATAATTTCCATTTTGAAAAAATGTAATGCTTCATGGCAGGTACCTGTAGTGTGAAAATGACATAGAGATATATGTAAATATTCTGCACGTACTCTGCGGAACTCTTGGATAAAGTTTACTGCTAACAGATTCATGATAACTACATGCGTCCAAAGATATTGCACAGCTGATTGGGTGACCTAGGGGTCTGATATATAGCACATGTGGAAAGTGTAAACATTTTTAAAAACTTCAGGAAGTTTTGTTCCGTTTACAGTCTGCATTTGAACTTCCATCTTCCATCCTCTTGGTCACCTGGACCAGCGTCCCCTTGAGCCTGACCCAGGCAGCATATGGCACAAGGTGGGATGCTAGTTCAACACAGGGCACATATACACACCCCCTCATACACACCGCCTCATACACACCCCCTCATACACACCCCCTCATACTCCATGGGAAATTCATGGACACCAATGAGCCTGTCTTGCACACTACACACACACACACTGTAGAGGGGGGACTCGAACCCCAACTCTCTGCATTTATCCCTCTGTCCCAGCTTCAGCGTCACTGCAAGGCTGCACAAACTTACCTAGTCTATATTTACTAGGTTTTTACTTGTTTCATACTTTTCAGTTATTTTCGGAAAACTGAAGCATTTGTTTTTCACTTGGACAAAAATATAATTTGTCTTGATATTTGGTTATCAGCCGGCAAAAACTGACATTCTCTCATCGCGCTGCATGTATTTGTACAGAGACAATCCTGCGAAATGTGAATTTCAATGTCAAACAAAAATCCCTGTATCTCTTAAACCATATAGCTCGTCATTTTTAAACCCCTATTCTCACACACACACACACACACACACACGCGTTTGTATTCATATCTTTGTGTGCACTGTCATAACCCTTATCCCAACTATGACAACCGTAACCCCTACTCAGCCCAAACAAAATAAAAAACTTTTGGCATTCTTACTTTTTTGATTGCATTCACAGATATTTGTGGGGACCTGAAAAAAACGACGTCAAAAACAGGTTTTTATTAAATTGTGGGGGATGTTTGGTCCCCAAAAGTAACTTAAAAATGTAAATCTCCAAATGCAATTTGTTAGGATAAGCATGTAAACAGAGCCGTCGCCACCGACGACGGAGGTATTATAGTGGGACCAGAGCTGCCTGTGCTTAACTGAGCGTTACGGAGGAGGGGGGCGCTGCTTTCTGACCCGTCACGCATGATGGCAGCAGAACGCTGATTGCCCCCTTTCTGGCGGGTGTGCCCGGCTCCGCGGGAAGCCTCTTCGCCAGCACGGGGCACGGCGGGGGGTGGGCTCCTCAAAAGCGGCTAGGCTCCGATAATTCCCCGGGCCGACTGCCTTTCCAGAAACGACCGTCCTGGAGCGCTGTGCACTCGAGCACGCAGCCCGGCTGGGGGCCCGATTAACATGCGTGGTGGGGACCTGTCGGTTTACGCCATTTAACATGTTATCTGTGAAGTGATTGTAATTACACTGTAATTCTCTGTCAGAGCCAACTCCAGCAGGACCCCACTGGTAACGAGACAAAGCGCTTCGATCGCATCGCCAGGGAAAAGCGAGGGAAGGGCCTGCAATGGCTGGCTGGGGCAGCTTGTTAGGTTCTAAGTGCCACCCCGCTGTCGTGTGCACGCTGCCAGACATGTGCTAGGAAAAGAGCATGAGGCAGGTGTCGGGGGGGGGGGACCACACAAAACAAGGCGGTCAGGAGGCAGTGCTCTGTGGTGCTTTTGTAATCGGTGTCTTTAAGGCCAGGCGGGGATCTGGTCTGTGTGAATGGCACAGCCTGAAGGGCAAAGCTTGAACACCACATCCTGAACGCCACATCCTGAACGCCACAGCCTGAACGCCACATCCTGAACGCCACATCCTGAACGCCACAGCCTGAAGGGCACAGCCTGAACGCCACATCCTGAACGCCACAGCCTGAACGGCACAGCCTGAAGAGCACAGCCTGAACGCCACATCCTGAACGCCACAGCCTGAACGCCACAGCCTGAACGCCACATCCTGAATGGCACAGGCTCCCAGGCATTAGTCATCTTACCACTAAAGTTCTGTGCAAATTATAAGTGAAGTGAAATTGTGAATAAGGCGTGTTTCCATTACTGGATGTCATGGAATTAATTCTTGCCATCTATCATCCCGCGAGATTAAGATCCATGTCTCGTGCTTCAACATGCAGTGGATATTCTATGAGTTAGTAGCTCTAGAAGAACTAATTATCATGTATTACACATCTACTAATTTGCAAATTCTGTATCCGTCGTAGTTGCAGAAATTGCTGCTTTTTCGACTCGCCATAAAAACCACTTCAAGCGAATGTAAAACTTTTTTTTGTGATTTTTGAGGGTTTTTCTCTGCAATTTCAGTGCTTCCATCAAGTTTATCAGTTTGCATCTCCAAAATGCAAAAAACCGAGGTCAATGAAAACGTCACTATTGATTTCGAAATTTGTGGTCTGCAGGTATTTCAGAAAAAAAAAAACTGGTGAATATGAAGAACAGAGGTATTCCTGATTAAAGAATTTAAAAGGTTATAAAGTCATGGATTGCAGAAAAAGGTTAGGGCGTTCCTGAGGCAGTAAGGGGGGCGGACCCCCTGCAGGTCTAACAGTCCCGCTTTTTATATTTTTTGAGATTTTGAGTAATTAATCATCCTTAATTACCTGTCCTCCACATCCTCTGCCCTGCTCTTCTGGGAAACCTTAAGCAAGAAGCCGATTGGCGGTCACAGCAATGGTCGCCATAAAGGTGCAAGTCAGGGGAGTACACATGTTAATGAGGAAATTATTTGGGTTAGAAACCTACTAAGCCGAGACTGGGAATGCTTTACTCAGAGGAGGACATTCTGCCCGATTCGGCCCTGAGGCTGCGTGGAGGTCAGAGACTATCTGAAGAATCATGTAGCACCTACTGTACTGAGCTTTCCAAAGCCATACCATCCCCATGGCGACCGTGTTATTCATCCTGCAAGCTCAGCAAGGTGACAATTAGCCCTTTACCTTTCAGCTCAGCAGACTGGAATCTGAGCAGGACAGCTATTCTCTTCACTTTACATGATCTTGGTAGTTGTGATGTAATCCCCATCTTCAACATTAACTCATCAGGGTGGTAATTACTACTTTGTCATCTTAGCTTAATGACCTACATCCCAGAATGCCAAAATCACACCAGCTACCCTCGCTTTGTTCCCACCCATGCCTAGTGAGTTTCCACCTAGATATACAAAACCGATTAGACTACCTAGACTCGCATTTCAATGGATTTTAATGTCACATCACCCTTTTCTGTACGGCCTGTATGGCACTAAGCTGACAGCAAGGGCATAGCTGCAATATTAATGCTTCAAGTGAGCTCATTTGATAGATAGGAATCTGAATTTGAACAAAAGAGTTTGATTGGCCGATTTCACAAGCGGCTCCTGACAATTGAATTACATTCTACTTGAGTTGTGTTTAACGAAGCCCTTTGTAGGAGGCATGGAAATCACAGCCCTGTCAATCGAAAACTGCTGAAATGCAGATTATAAGGCAAGGTTCACAAACAGGGGCGCCATAAGGGGGGGGGAGGGAAGTTAGGACAATTAATTAAAAAATGTGGAACGTAATTGGATTGATTTGGGTTGGGGGTCCAATATGACATGCTTACACTGGGTCTAAGAGCTGCTGTTCACAACACAAGATATATTCAATAGAAGAGCACAACAAATTACTTATATTTAATGAAATATATCCTTTTAATAAACACAGGATGGAGCTCAGCAATTCTTCCCCTGAACAAGTCAGGATGGAAGTGTGTTTACAGTGCTCTCTAATCAAAATAACATCAGGAACTTTACCGCCATATTACCTCATATTGATCGAAGGGATTTTATAAGGAAAAACATTCTCTTGTTATTGTCAAGTATTTTCATTTTTTATTTGTGCTTTCCTTTGTATCTTCATGTCATGATGTGAAGAGCTCTCTTCAATGAAAAACATTGTTAGCATACTATAAGTGCATATTTTCTCGAAAATCAATAATTAACTTTAAATCAGAGATGTATTTATACATTCCACGACCTTGACCAGGATAAGTGGTTTTAAGATAGTAACATATTCCCTGTGTCGGGGCTGGTGCTCGTCTGGCCCTGTCCCGTGTCTCCTTTCCCTGTCCCGTGTCCCCTTTCCCTGTCCCGTGTCTCCATTCCCTGTCCCGTGTCCCTTTTCCCTGTCCCGTGTCCCCTTTCCCTGTCCCGTGTCTCCTTTCCCTGTCCCGTGTCCCCTTTCCCTGTCCCGTGTCCCCTTTCCCTGTCCCGTGTCTCCTTTCCCTGTCCCGTGTCCCCTTTCCCTGTCCAGTGTCCCCTTTTCCTGTCCAGTGTCCCCCTAGTGTGTTTCTCCACTCCTTGGGCTGCTGCAAGTCTCAATGGGCTGAGTGTGCAGCTCTGGGGCAGATATCCTGTCTGTCAGGAGTTTAAGGCTCACCTGAGGTCAGCCTCCATACATCCATCCATCAATCCATTTTCTGAAACCTTTTGCCTTTTTCAGATCCAGAGCCTACAGGTACAAGGTGCAGAACAACCCAGGATGGGACACCAACCCATCGTAGGGCACACTCACACTCACACACCATCCACACTGGCAATCTGGCACCCCCAATTAGCCTCAGCATGTCTTTGGACTGTGGGGGCGAGGGGGGGGGGGGGGGGGGGGTACGGGA
>JAODJW010000019.1:24916456-24926713 GCA_026777045.1 Hyperopisus bebe
CCAAAGGGGATCTACCCCCGCCCTTCAGAAAGCCCCCCCCCCCCCCCCCATAGGTGATCTGAATTATGAAAAGGTGTGGAAGAGTACAGTACTGTCAAAAGTCTTAGGTAACCAAAAAATGATGTGTTAAATGACCTTCATGTCTGTGTAAAACTACATTACATTACGTTATGTCTGTCAAACCGTTAGCTTAACCGTTCCAACCTCCTCTAAAAATCACTAAATTATTTACTGGAACCATCCAATACACCAAAAGTACTTTTAAACTTGATCAATTGCACACCTAGTTTGGCAAATTCCATTCAGTTATTTAACTAATTAATTAATTCAGAGAGCTGGCGGAAAAATTTAATGGATAAATGAAATGGTTTAGGTGTCCCTGAGGAGAGGTTTGGGAACCAAAGCAATGTTCTTCTAGCCATCAAGCAAGATGTCAATAACTTTTTGGAGAATTCCTGTTAGTGTTTATAGTGCCACTCTTAGTCTGCATATGTTCCAATGTTAAACAGTGTTGTTCTAATGTTAAACAGTGTTTTAATGAGCAAATATATACTTAATACCCAGCTTCAAACATGTTCTTTGACTGCCTAAGTCTTTTGCACAGTACTGTACATTAGAATTCTGCAGCAGAACGAGCCAGACCTTGTCAGGAATGAGGAAACCACACTGATGAAGGATCTCGAATTGACGGAATTGGTCATCATTTAATTTGTTCTCTCCCTTCAGGATTTGCTATCCTTCCTCATTGACCTATGATGTCGTCCAACTCTATGGATTCCATCCCAATGGATGAAAACATTCTCCCTCAAAAATACACATTGCAGCTGCTCAAAGTCAACACAGCTGGGAGCTCAGAGATGTACCTATTCTGCTTTTAAATAGCTGCATTCCCAGCCTCTCATAACTAATATCTGGTTCTCTGTTTGGGGGGGACCCTGAGTCCTTGGAGCCCTGTTGTGGCATGATGGCTTACGGCAAACTCACCGCAAACCACCAGGGGGTGATCAGCACCATGAGGGTCAACAGAACATGACTGATGACCAGTAACTACCCCAACCAGGGGGCGTGGCAAGCATCTGCTACAAAGTTTAAAGGCCTGGGGAGGTAAAGAAGAAGGAGGAGGTGGCAAGCAACAGTGTTTATTTGTACTCCCCAGGAGAATCTTAGGGGCAAAAGCTTTAAAGACACCACTGGCCCTGATGCAAATGGCCTTATTTTAGTATCCTTAGAACAATGAACTGATCATCGGGATGGGACTTTGTCGATATGGTCACTGGGATTCAACATCCTCTTGATGATGAGTAATAATTAGTCCTGCACTGTTCGGCTGCAATTATTGAGTGGGGGGAATAACAAGTAACCAATGACAGACGCTAACATGAAAGTCTGTAGCATTTCCATATACTGTCTTATCTTCCTCTGCACTTTCACAGTCACCTTTCATGAATCCCAACTTCTCTGCAGGGGACGAATTATTATATTTCGAATGATTCAGACGCACAGTGGTGTGGCCTGCATGAGCATAAGCTTTAAGACAGAGTCCCTCAGTCCAGCTGCTATTCCCCATCTCCCCCCACAGGTGGCGCTCCAGAACTCTGTGGGTACGTCCCATGCACACTTACGCAGTACATACTGAATTTCGTCAGGAGCCTACTACTACTGACCATTAATGTCGCATGTACTGCATGTGTGCATGAGAGCACTATGCATGCATTCGGACACATGAGGTCGCCATCTCGCATATTACCTGACTGGAATGTTTTCAAATGATGTAACTTGACCCCCACGAAAGTTAAAAACTGTTAAAAACTATAAAAAAAAAAAAACATATTTGAGTCAACTATGTATGTAACTGGGTATTTGTGTTATACTTAAGTTTGTACAGAGATGGTACTTTCTCTGCCATTTTGAGAAAAATGTCTGAGTAAGTAATATTCTTCACCACTCCAATTGCCTTGTGGGATTGTGTCGCTCCATCAGCTGCATGCTTTGGAATTTCACAGAAAGTAGGATATCATCTGGGTACCGGTCACCTACTGTCTCATCCCCATTGGATGATTTCAGTATGCTGCTCACGCTGCATACCATATTTTGCCGATTTTAGATGCACCCCATGTGTATGTGACTGAGGTACTGTCCAGTTCCAGTACTGCCAAAAAATCTCAGCTTATTTCACTGGAAGGAAGGCACTACTCATTAGCACGCGTGAATATATGTGTGTAAATGCTCGTGAGACTCCCTAAATTATTTAAAACATACCTGCTTTCCATGTAGAGGGTTATTGTAAATTAATTGTTAATCTACATTAGAGCTTTGGGAGCTTTTGTGAAATTCTTTAAAATTTTAAAATAATAAGGTTTATATATGTTTGAACCACTGCTAAAAAGAGTTTCTGAGAGAGAGCTTCTCTTGGAAGACTGAGACTGACAGAGACCAGATTGCTGCATCTGCAAAAAAAAAAAATGAGAGCATACAAACCAAAATAGAGCAATTGTAAACAAATTGCCATCTCTATAACTGGATGTTCCCAGTTCTGGTCTGGTGGGGGTTAGGTGGGGGCAGAATTTTCCGTTATCTTCAAATTTCTAACAAGATCAGTACAGAGAAAGATGAACTCTGCACTATTAATTACTTTTGGAGGACGTCTATATGTCAGAAACTCGTATGCCCACTATTCCTGCACTGGGAATCGCTAGTGGAACATTTTGCTCTACACTGGACTCACTGCCACAGTGTAGCAGAGATGGGGATGCACTTAAGTCGCACACACAAAGACCTGTGACTTGAGTTTAGACTTGCCCTCAACGACCTGAGACTTGACTTGGACTTGGGTGTTGTGATTCGTGAACAATGTTCATTTCATCGAATTATTTATTGACTTATTTCATTAATTTCAGTTTTTCCAATATGTCATGGGAAAATTGGAGGCAGACTGAATATTTCCCTCCCTTGATATTACACGCACTGTAACGCATGCGTGCAGCCACAGATTTCAAATCAACACAGACAATGGCGACGGCAAGTTCGCATTCCATCGGGACGTGCCATTTGTTATTGCATTTGGTTATAAATCCTTCACACAGACAGCTAACAAGCGAACGGTCACTTGCAAAGTGTGTGGCGTCAGGATAAATGATGCTCAACTACGTCCAACTTCATCAGGCACCTCAAAACGCACAAGGATAGGTCAGTCACTTGGTTAGGTGAAAGGGAAACAGCGCACATGGACAGATAACGTTACCGCTAGCAAACTAATCAAACCACAGTTGTAAGCTATACAGACTACATGCAGATTACAGTTTTATTGTTCCTCACCCATTTTATTTGATTAACATCTCACTACATTCGAGCCTAGGCTACCAGCAGGTAGCAGGCCAATAGAAGCCCTATACTCTGCTACCACTTACCAGATGGCAGCAGAGTATATATGGATGTAGTCTATTGGTGTAGCCTAATGTTAATCCTATGCATTAATCGCTGTTTTAGAATAGGCTACTGTTATGATATCAGTGCACCTGGTAAAACTCCGTTCAGCTGCCCAAATGTTTATTCAGGAAAAAATATTAAAACATAAAGTCAGTGAAGAATTTCTATTAGAACATCTATCACAAAAATACTGTAGGCCTATTCCGCTGCAGTATTACTGTTAATATTGCTCTAATATCACTGGAGTAAATGTCATATTTTGTACAATAACAAACCAAATGTATACAAAATAGCCTACTGGATTTTACTGTAAAAATGCAATATGGTCTAAAAAATAGGAAATTGTCAGTTCAGTGGCTTTGGCACCATGATTGGTGGTAGAACACTGTGATGTTAGAGCTTAAGAATGGAAAGGCTACACAGCATAATAAGGTTGTTAATGTATCCTGTGGTATTTGTTTTAAAATACATTTATCAAGTTCAAACAAAGCTTTTATGATGTTTCTTCACATTGTATTTTGAAATAGCCCTCTTAAGTAACCATGCTCTGGTCAATTTTGATACTGTAGTGTATAATAATAGATGATAGTACAGTAGATGATAGTACAGTACATGCTTTCAATCCAAAACATACAGCAATGCAGTATTATCACAGATAGCATCTGATGAGAGAACAATCATTTCAGTCAGTTGAGACTTGAGACTTGACTTGTACTTGGGACAAAAGACTCGAGACTTGAGTTGGACTCGAGTACAAAGATTCGAGACTTGAGTTGGACTCGAGTACAAAGATTCGAGACTTGAGTTGGACTCGAGTACAAAGACTCGAGACTTGACTTGAACTTGGGACAAATGACTTGTGAACATCTCTGCAGTGTAGTCACATCATTCTAGCTGCAAACCCTCTAAGCAGAATTTTTTGGGGGCATTTCCACATTTGTAAAGCCAGCGTTAGGCGTTAAACACTTTTTCCTTATTGCCAATAGCCATTCATTTGCGAAGGTGTTTATTATGTGTTTATTACCCAGCCCCTGTGTCTTTCCGAGACATCGGTGTCTGTGAGACCATGCAGTGAGTAGAACCCAAGTTTTGTGCAGGATTGAATCCAATACTCACATCCTGTATTGCGCCCCTAAGACCCCAAATGCTGTCCTGTCCCGAGACAGAATGGCCACCAGGAACAGAGCAGCCAAAAGTGGGGGAGTGTTGGAGGGTGTGGACCAGAGGTGCCTTACATGTGTGCATCTCAAGCAAGGGGGGGGGGGCACTTCCAGCATCTCTGGAGGCAAGAGGCTGCTGAGGGGGTGAGGGAAGGGGCTTTGAAGACTGTCCAAGCAGCCCTGGGATTTAGCTGCAGCAGCTACAGTGTAAACACTGGGATTTATATGTGAACACATTTGCATCAGATCTGTTGCTAAAACCCGTGAAATTTACATGCTTATTTGTAGAACTGAGGGAGGCTTCTCGGTGGAGTTCTTTATCATGGGAAAGCCAAGATAAAAAGTAATAGTGAAGCAGATTCTCCTGTAATTTTAACACTGAAGTGAAAAACTCAGCATGAGGCCAAAAGCAAAATGACAGAGATGGAAAGAGTGATACACGTGGGGCAATATGGAGATTCATTACCTTCTATCACCTTCTACCTTCTCCTAACATCAGCAAGAGTTTTCATGTACACAAGGTCAAGTAAAATCTACAGGAAAACCAGAATAGCCTAGGTGTACCAGGAACCAATGACATATCGTGCAGATACCAATAGCCTAGGTGTACCAGGAACCAATGGCATATTGTGCAGATAACAATAACCTAGGTGTACCAGGAACCAATGACATATTGTGCAGATACCAATAGCCTAGTTATACTAGGAACCAATGACATACTGTGCAGATACCAATAGCCTATGTGTACTAGGAACCAATGCCATATTGTGTAGATACCAATAGCCTAGGTGTACCAGGAACCAATGACATATTGTGCAGATACCAATAGCCAAGGTGTACCAGGGCCCAATGACATATTGTGCAGATATCAATAGCCTAGTTATGCTAGGAACCAATGACATACTGTGCAGATACCAATAGCCTAGGTATACCAGGAACCAATGACATATCGTGCAGATACCAATAGCCTAGGTGTATCAGGAACCAATGGCATATTGTGCAGATAACAATAACCTAGGTGTACCAGGAACCAATGACATATTGTGCAGATACCAATAGCCTAGTTATACTAGGAACCAATGACATACTGTGCAGATACCAATAGCCTATGTGTACTAGGAACCAATGCCATATTGTGTAGATACCAATAGCCTAGGTGTACCAGGAACCAATGACATATTGTGCAGATACCAATAGCCTAGGTGTACCAGGGCCCAATGACATATTGTGCAGATACCAATAGCCTAGGTGTACCAGGAACCAATGACATATTGTGCAGATACCAATAGCCTAGGTGTACCAGGTACCAATGACATATTGTGTAGATACCAATATCCTAGGTGTACCAGGTACAGATTTGTAGGCAATGTTAGAGCAGCATCAGCCAGCTGCACTTCACCATCTTTACTAAAACCCTTTATTGTGCTTTAGTCTTATTTCCTGCTTATTTTTTCGTGAAACAATGATATATTACCTCATTTCTGCAGCAGGTCCATATTTCTCAATCAGACTGACAGATGGCTTTTCAATTTTACCATAAAAATGTCTAATATATTGAACAATGAGTGAATTTCCATAAATGGAAATCCTGGAACTTGGTACAGTAACTCTATATATATTTTCAGATATTTGCCTAAACCACATTTTGGAATAGAAGACCAGCACAAATAGGGAGAAAATAGACATATCGTTAGCCCCTAGAATGCGTTTACTCTTGACATAGTTGTGAGCTTTGTGAAGTATTTCTATAAAACAGTATATTTTTAAGCAGGATTTGGAAACCTTTCTCTGAGTCTGAGCAATGGCTACAGGCAACAGACTGAATATTGAGACAATGAGACAAGAAAGGGGCCATAGAAAGACCCCAAAGGCCAGATATCAGCCACCTGAATTAGGGCCACCCTTTGTCATATTCGACCGTAATGTACAAGGTCTGCCTGAAGTGCTCCCTCGTAAATCGAGAGCCTGGTGACAGCAGCTTAGCGTGGAGTTTGCTCAAATAAGCATCCACGGTATGTTGGCCATGAGCACAAAAAGTCAAAACAAAACTGAAGACGGTGCAATTTTGATGGCCACACATAAATATGACTGTATTATTACGGCCATTTATTAGGGAGCTTCACCGTTCTTGGAAAGCATAATGAAATTATGGGCAAATCCAAAGTCCCTGGCAGAGCCTGCGTTTGGCAGAATCATCACTTTCACCTTGACCATGGAAACAATAACTCAGTTACTGTAGCAGATAGTTCAAGTTAACAAAGTGGCCCTGAGCCTGCAGTACATAGACGGCATACAAAGGCATCCATCAATCCACAGGTGCAGGACAAAGGCAGCTTTACCCACCAAACAGACATGCTACCGGAACCTGTGCTAGCAGCTCCGCTAATGACAAATACGCTAAAAAAGAGAAACTGCTGCATTCCCTGTCCAGAATTTGGTTGTATATTTAGCTGCTTAGCAGACGCTGTCATGCAAAGGGAGTTAAAATCGACCTCCCCCTTATTTATATAGTAGTTATTTAGCAGGAGCAGTAACGGGAAAGACGGGTTCTTCGAATCTGAACTAGCAGGCACTAACTACTGGCTCCTTACCCTGACATGGATAAGTTTAGCACTGCCACAGGGAGTTGAGTAAACGTCCCAGCAGTGGAGGTACTTTGCACAATGGGTTGATCAAGCATAGCAACATTAGCTCCCGATGGAATGCGAATGGGAGAATGTAAGACTCTGCAGCGCAGTACTCCATGTTCGCGGTGTCCACGGCCCATGGGACTAAGGCACCAGGAACCCAAACAGGCCAAATTGCCGGAACTGAGAATGTGCTCAGAGGCTCAGCCAAGCTGTCCTGGGGTAGCTTTCAGGCATGAATTATGGATCTTCAGGCCAGCCATTGATTCCACAATATACGCAGGTAAACTTCGCAGATTAGGTGAGTGAACTTGCACATGACAGAACATGATTGGTGTCAGAGGATAACAAAATTACAGTGAATTTCAAAGGTTATATTTTTACAACACGTAGTTAAAATTTCCGTCGAAATAAACACTATTAAACACATCTAAATGTGTCTCGGAGAGTAGGTATGAACTTGGATGTTTGTCAGAGCCAAAGGTGGCAGTTAATTTACATACTGCCTTACTGTGTTTTCTGCTTTTGCATACAGCTTCATTCATTTTTCCACATGATGAATCTACAATTTCAATTGGGAACCAGACCCAGTCTACCAAGAGGGTCCCCATGGGTAGGGTGGCTGGACTGAGATGTATTTCTATCTAGGATCCTGCGCGGTGTCCTAGTCTATATGCGATGCCTTTTCCTTCCTACTTCAAGGGGAACGTGGGGAACGTGGAGACCCCCCCCCCCCCCTCCCCCAGAAGAAACACTGATGCAAAAGTACGGAAACCACCACGGCATGCATTCGGCAAGGCCGAACCTCATTGCCCAGGGTGGCTGGCAAGCCGGGTCAGGCTGCCCTCACGTTTCAGCTCCCAGAGCGAGGAGGGAGACGCCAAAGGAGATGAAGGCAGAGAGGAAGAGAAAGAAAATGCTTCGTCGGAATGGGCCTCCGGGCAGATTCGCTTCGGCTCCCTCAAAGGATCCATTGTGTTATGAATTACAGATTCACTACTCTCTCCTTATCACAATCACACCATACAATGCCTATGGTATCCTGCCTTCAGTAGTAAAAATTTCAATAAAACCCTGACCCAATGTTCAGCAGCTTTAAGTACAGAACCTGAAAGTTAAAACCATTTTTTTCGCTTCCTGTTCTGAATTTCTCTACTATAGGTCCTTGAAAGGGTAAATTATTCATGTCATCGCTTACAGCATAAATGAGATACAGTCCACATTTTTTAAGGATGAATCCCTTAGAAGGGATGAGGTAAGAAGCCCCAGAAACCTAAGAAAACAGCAGCTATGCAGAATAGAGCATTAAGCTCTATGATCCCCAGGATTTAACACGGGGAATTGATCTCTTACCAGAATGCCACATTTGCCGTAAAACCGGAGAAGGGAGAATGGATAAGGATGGAAAATATGGATCAGACCAACTGTTCAAAGAAGGGAATAAGTCCAACAGTACAGACACTGAATACAGAAGGAAATGCACCATCTGTATGCCCTTCAACAAAAAGTACAGCACTTAAATTCCTTATCATATAGCACAAAACCTTCACCAAAATAACTATGCAAACCTGTACAAATCAAGTTCTTTACTGGCCCTGTGAAAGGTGCACCCAGAAAATTAAAGCGACTCGCTCTATCATCAGAGTATGGCGTCATCCCATAAATACTGCCCAAGGTTATAAGTCTCATTACATTATTTACAGATACATCATTACCATCGCAGCCATATGTTAGCGAAATGTCACCCGTAAATGAAAAGGGAATTGCTATTATCCTCTTTAGCTTCTCATGAGTGTGGGATGAAAATATCTGAGAACGTCCCCTTCTCGCCTCCTAAAATGATGAATACTGCCCTTTGAACTCACACGTTACTCTTCATATGACTAACAAGATGGGAGAAACGGTGAACACTCCTGATTTTATGCGTTAATCTCCATCTCGACTCTACTCCCAGATATCCAGCAGCACTCTGATTCGCCGCTCGACCCCGGAGCCTCCATGACCCTCCTGATGCTGAATCCATTAGCAAGTGGCGTTTTACTCCAGAGCAGAGAGGGAAGAGAGCAGCCTTCTGATAGACCTCTGTGAGGTGTGCCTTAGAAACACCTGTGAGGTAGGGCCCTGTCAGCAGCAAGCACCTCAGGGCATTATGGGAAGTGTACTCACAGAGGGTATTATGGGAAGTGTACCCAATGGCATTATGGGAAGTGTACTCACAGAGGGCATTATGGGAAGTGTACCCAATGGCATTATGGGAAGTGTACTCACAGAGGGCATTATGGGAAGTGTACCCAATGACATTATGGGAAGTATACTCACAGTGGACAGAGAGCAGGGCCAGGGCCAGGCCCAGCCATAGCAGGTTGGCACGCACAGCCCAGGCACTGCTGCAGTCCATCTTGTTCTTCTTGCAGGTGCACACCTGCACTTTGATCTCGGTGCTGTTGGACAGCTGTGGCACCCCTGAGTCGGTCACCAGAAGGGGCAGATGGTAGTTTGCTCTCTTCAGGCTGTGTAGCAGTGTGACCTGGGAGTGTGTACCTTTAACATAAGGCAGAAAAGCAAAAGCATGAGTCAACACACAGTGCAGGTTTGCATCACACAGACCGGCCATATGACACTCATGTTCCTTAGATATAAGCAGTGTTGTGTTTTGTACACGGCCAATTTAAGCGCTGCTAGGGAATCGTTCCAAAAAAACAAGACACTGCTTCGAAATGGAAACTTACAACCTTTTAGACTCGATCCCTGATCATCAACTCCTCTTTCCGCAAAACACTGCATTTTTTAAATTTAAGTGAACGGCTTTATTTGGCTGCACATTCCTTAAATTAAAAATCATTGAACTTTCAATACCATACCTAATGGAAAATATTAATATTTTTTTTAAAAAATGCATCTGCTACATATAGAATATGCCCAGAATGATGCAGGACATATTTCTTGGTAATGGTTGAACACGAATGGTCATGCATCCGATTCTGTCATCTCTCTGGTGGTAGTTGGTTCCTAAGCAGCCGCCTAGTTCGCTCATTCCTTGGTTG
>JAODJW010000019.1:24941488-24952058 GCA_026777045.1 Hyperopisus bebe
GGCCCCCCCTCCATTCCCCCGGCATTCAGAAGTGTTCCACAGTCTATGATTGTTAGTGTCACGTGCTGAACATGAGTCCCTACCGTAACTGATTGAGACGGAAGAGGAGTCCAACCACAGGTGAATCAGAACATTGTGGGTGAGACGTGTGCAAAAAGTTTCGCAGTGGCACACGACCGCAGCCGGGGCTCGACTGAGTCATTTATCTTGATTTATCTCACCTTTAATCTAGACCGATCGATGGCTCTGCCATGCAGAAGTATAACCGTCAGCAGTCTCCCCCTCCATCATGCTCCCCAAAATGTCCGGCCACATTAAGCTCCATCCGGCTGAACCACAGGCTTCTGTCTTGATATAAAATCTGTTGCCTTCTGAGAAATCTTCTCTGGTCCGGGCAGCTAACAGAAACCCTTGACAGGGGGAACGGAAGCTGGAATTGGGACTTTGGGTTTGACACGGCATTCGAAAGGGATGAAATCAAAAGATAGCCATTTCAACTGGAGCAGACTGGGAAAGTTAAGGTGAACTGGGCCTAGGAAAAGCAATGAGGTCGCGAGTGCGCGCTAGGGGCAGGTAGACTAAACAAAAGGGCATTTTATAATAAAGGCACAAGTGACTAAAACACCTTCCACTCTCACCCCAAACTTTGTTCTCCTCTCTAGGTGTATGTCTTAAAAAAGAGTGCATGATGGGATATGAAAAAGCTAAAGCATTCAAAAGTACTCGTACAAATGGCAAATAAAATTTCATTCATTCTACCCCCAGCTCCTTTTCATTGTTAAGGGAAGTGACAAACAAACATGGATCTTTCTTATGAACATTTATTGGGTGCATTGTTTTCTGGTGGCAGTGAGACATGCTCTCTCAGCATGAACCAGGATGCAGCTAAGCACTTTGAACACTTATGGTATCCAGGTGGTCCTGGTTGCGCTCAGAGCAGACCTTTGCAGAACTCTTTCAGCTTCACCGCAATAAAAGGCCATCTTCTGAGCCTGGCAGTTTCTGAGCCTCGTGGCATCCCATTCCCTGCTGCATGTGCCCAAGTGGCATTTCGTTAAAGTCGCAAAAAAACCTTTTTCTGCTCAGCTGAAGTCAGCTGTAAGGAAATAGGGTGTAGTGAATTTAGGGACCGGAAATTGGACTGGACTGCCCAACCAGGCAAAAAGCTACATCCATGCTGTGGAATTGGTCTTCTCAAACTCAAAGAGGAGTCATCCAGGCCCTCGGATGGTTAGGATCTGGCCCATGGACTCTTTATCAAAGGTGCAGGTCCCCACGACATGGCGTGGCGAGAAACGCTTAGTGCACTGACCCATCGATAAGCATGAATACGCCCAGGGCCACAGACAGTCCCCCGGACCGGCATATGTGGGCGGAGCCGTAAACCGGAGGGCACCATCTGTCCCCCATTCCGACCATCATGCCAAGGAGCACAGGCAAGATACTGAGCTGCAGCATCTGCCACAGCTGATGAGAATTACACAGCACATTAGTGTCTGACTCTGTTGGTTTTATCCCCATTTCCCCAAAATGTGAACCTGTGAGCCGCCTGATGCTGTCTATCTGCGATGCCCCCCCCTCAATGCTTAGCGCCAGGGCAGTGTGAGCGAGGGGGGGGGGCACCTCAACAGTCATTAACTTCAGAGAACAAGCGGTGATTCAGCCGTACAGACAGCGGCCGTGAGGCACGGACAGCCGTGCGGGATGAAGGCGCGGTTTGTCACTCAACGTGAAATCCATCGCACATCCTCCCGCTCTGCTGAAACAATCGCGCACCAGCGGAGCCAAAATCACCGTCAACTGCAGATCTTTGAACTGCAGATCTCCTGGTCGGATTCCTTCGATATCACACTACAGAATCAGGGTCATTATAACTTCCAGCCTTTCTGAATCCAGTATTTCTCCTGGGTGCCCCTGTTCCCATTGTCTTACATTCTTATCCCACCCATACTCATCTCCTTATCCTCCCTGAATCCTGGAAATCTCATCCTTCCTTCCACACTGTAAGAAAGATTTTGACGAGCTGCACATAGGAATTAAAGATCAACTTTGCCGTCTAAAGGGAATGAAGCTTTATTTGCCTTTTGCAAAGTACTAGAATGGGTACTCTGGATACTCTGGAATGTGTTTTCCCTCTCATATTTTAAGGGATATACATACACAAATAAAGGTGAGAGCAAAGCTTGGGGTCATTCTTACTGGAGCTATTGACGAATGTGAACATCTCCTCAATTCATGCTTGCAAACATCCCATGGATTGCAGATGATCTGTAGCCACGGTCCTACATTAGATCCATTTTTAATCATTAGTGGATCATTTGTGCATTATTCACAGGTGTCTCAGAGCTGCTCCCCATTGACGGGAGACTCCTTGGGAAGTGGGATGTCTGCATTTGTTTGTAGTCATAGGTTTATATTTACCCTCTCAATATGTATGCATTTTTAATTAGAAAAATACAGGCAAATATGCATTTTTCATTTACTATCCCCTGCATGATACTATCCCCTTCATAGCTGTCATCATCCACTTTACTTTTGCCTCATTCCCACTCGCAACACATTGTTCTGTCTCTCGGTCCAGATCATACGCTCAGACTCTCATACCCAAAATTAAGGCCCCATCCCATCTTCCCCCCCTCCCAGTCACATGACCCTGCTTCATCCCAATAGGATGTACCTTGTAAATGGCATATCACTGGCCGGTGCCTTTTCATTTTTACGATGCTGGAGCACTGATGGAGTGCGAGATCCAAGCTCACCATGCTAACAGCAAACCGAAGGGCACTTATTCTCATCCGCGAGGTCCCCTTGCCTTTGCTGGCGGTAACAGACCAGAAATTAATGTCCTGCTCTTTCCCCTGCTCCGCATCTGAAGCTTCTCCCGTGTCATATTCCCTGATTGAGCCCTTAATAAGGCTGAGAAATGAGCAGCGCCGATTCTGAGATTATGCTGAGCCTGGAGGCCAGCGTGTCATCGCTGGGTCCGCCCTTTGCCAGAGTGGTGGATCAGGTTCAGTGACACGCCGATTAATTCGGGAAAAAGCAGCCAGCTCCCAGGCCTGATCGATACCCCTTTCCCTACCTCTGTGTCCATGTCATGCAATCATCTCCCCACGAGCAGCTTGCCTCACGGGTGCCTGTGGTACAGAGCGCCACACTGAGAAAAACATCTGAGTCTAATGGAGAGGAGTCTGGAACCTTCCGCTGCAACTGTCTCCGAGGCCAGGTCTGCAGATAACTGGCTGAGACTTTGGCTTCCTGGACGGCTGAGACGAAGATCCCCGTATTCCTATCCTATTCCTATAAACGATCAGTCTCACGGTGAGCACACCGCAGACACCCATCTTCCTGACACATGAGCAACGCCAAGCCGAGTCCAGTAATATAAAAGTCTTGAATGCTAAATGCATTCAACAGCAGCAGGCTGAAAAGATCAACCTGATGACCCGATATAAAGGGGGGGAGACCCAGTGGGGATACGGTACTCAGACCCTGATCACCTACATAAAGGGCAGCTGCCCCTAGCAACATCTCCAACAGGCTACTGTACCATAATACAAAATACTTCAGTCCTTTGTGTCCTGGGAGGAGAAAATGCATAATTAATAACACCAAGGTTAATATTCTTCATTAGCATGTAGCACAGGTTTTGCAGAACCCCCTGATGCAGCAGTAAAAGCCGGTGTAATTTAGACAGAAGGCCCTTTGTCATGCAAAAGAAGCTTAAGGCTGAGACAAGCTGAGACAACAGGTACTAAATGAAATGTTACGGCACTGTTTTTCCCTACAGAGTGCCATAAAACAAAAAAAATAAATAATTCCACTTTCTGTATTTCTCTCTATACATTTCTGTTTTGTGTCCACGTGTGAAAAGTTATGTTACTATAACAGTTTCATCTTGACTTAAACTATTCATGGTTTCTCAGCAGTTTTAAACATTAATGATTAACTTCAGTCTGTGAGCTTACTGGTGATAGATGGATGGATGGACAGACAAAAAAAATTCAGACAAATGTGAACAGAATGAATTGATGATAATCTGATATTTAAGACATGTTATCAAAAGCTATCAAGCCAGATATACTGGGTATGAGGGGATTCAGTACCTCTCTCTGCCACAGATGGCGCAATAAATGAAGACAATGTCCATTTAACTCGATGTATTGTAAAATCTGTCATTATGTGATGCTGTGGCATAATCAAAGCATGTGGCCCATTAATTTAACTTTATTTAATCAGTTTGATTCTATGATTAATCACTTTTGTTGCCTGTACTCGTTGCTCATGTACTACACATACATTATCGTTGGTGGCTTGACCGCACATTAGTGATGGATTAGAGGAGAATGGTTTGTTTACCTCACAGGTGTTTCTGATATTCACTAATCAGGCTCTATATTTGATTACCGGGACAGCTGAGTGGAAATACCAAATGAAAAATACCAAATGACCAAGATTTTGAACCTAATTCTAACGATGCAGAACTGCTCACTTCAACGCTGTTCCTGCATTTATTTAATCCATGACTATAAAGTCTTTGCCGGCGCGTTCAGGAGAGCTGTATGGCTCTACCAAGCGGCTGACTGAACCATCCATCAGAGACCAAACTCCTTGCTGATTCGCATCCACACGCAACGAAAAGTCCCTGGTCTGCAGACAAGAGGCTGGCCATCACGTCCCAGCTCCCCGGAGTGTGGGCCGCACGTGGCGACAGGATCACGCGGACACAGAGCGTCATGTCGGGCAGCGGCTGGTTCCGCTGGTTGCCTTGGTGACGTGCCAGAAAAGGAAACACGGCGGAGCCGGCTAGACCGCCTGCCGCTCCCAGACAGCGACACGCCGCCTTGGTCACTAGGGAGCCCTGATCCTGGCCTTGAAAGACTGATGGACACGCTGCTGCATTGAGTATGTCGCTCACGTCTGTGCGGAAAGCGTCCTGGGCTGGGAACCCTTGGTAAGGCCGTGGCCGGCCGGCTGTAATGTACTGGCGGATGACAAAAGCGCCGTCTGAGAGGGATGAGAAGCCAGGCAGGCTGTGAGGAATTCCGATGGTGCCGACAAGACCTTAACCGCACTTTTGCTGGAGGGTTTTTGTCTTACATGAAAAAACGTCTGTAGCCCCTCGCACTCTACGTTCCTGCCCCAACGCAAAAACGAGAGCGCGTCAATCATACCGATTATGTGCCAAGCAGCAATGAAGGGGAACATACAGTCAACTGAATTATGGGTACAGGAGCATGTTCGCGAAGATACTCTCATGTGGGAGACCTGTAGCTACATTTATTTACATTTATCCAATGGTGAAATTACTCTGCTAAACCTGGGATGTGAACCGGAAACCATCCAATCACACAATCAGCATCTTAATCTGCTGGGCTACACAGCGCCCCCTGTACGGCATCGCGCATATTGGCACTGTGGCCCATCCTCCAACACGTGCTGGCTCGAAGCTCACCATCACAGAGCCTAAATCACTCACTAAAGCACTGTTTTCCTGAGAATATTCCTGGCCAACACAGCCAACAGCAGAGCCTGAGTTAATACTTGAATATATACAATCAACAAATCATTCACACCAATTTTATAATTCACAGCTCCATAAAAAAGGTTTAATACGCCTATATATAACGTAATTAAAGCCTTCAGGTTCAGGCATGACTACCACTATCCAAGACTGAAAACAGCTGCTCCACTGATATAACTAATACCCTTTTTTCAAAAGCTTGCAAACCTATTTTTCAGGGAACTACTTATTATAATTACGATAGTAATAAATATGCTAAAGTCATAAATTAGACACCAAAAAAGCGCCAGGGAGATGTATTACCATAAATGGAGCTGAAGAATAACCATAGAGTGCAGATTCAGCCCGAAGTTTCCCACCATTTTTGACACCAGTAGACACTCGCTATTACCAGGAGTACAGAGAATCCCAAATACTGCTGTGAAGGATATCAAAGTTTTATTTTCCCCAACACGGTTTGGCTGGAAGGTAACAAGCCTCCGGGGAGGATACAGATTACTGGCAGCGACCCGAGTGCAGCAGTGGTGTGATTCTGTGTTGAAGAGGGTTTCCTCTCATCCTCTGCACCCCAGGCCTGATCTAATGCGATGACGTCATCATTGTAGATGTGCTCTCTAAGGCTCTGCTGCCTAACCATGAGAAACACACCCAGCCTGAGCTGTTTCGGCACCTAGCTGTGTTAATGGCTACAACTGAAAATAACTTCAGTATCAAAAAAGCAACTTTCCCATAAATAGAAAGGTAACTGTACTTAGTTAATATGCTTAATTTTGCAATACGACCATTTTGTATTCAATTGCATTCTAATCAATTGTTAGCTCTTTTAGACACCTTTGAGCTTTGCGACTAATGTTACTAATTAAAGTTTGATGTGCTTTTTTCCTTCGTGGGCGTAGTGCGAGTTCCTTCACCTCCCCATTGCTTCTCATGTGCTTTGTAGGTTACATGATGCAGAACTGGAATAAGAAAACCAATCAGGCGGTCCAAGCAGATGTGTGGGTGGTCATAATGCCACTAGAGATAACATGAACGGGGACGGTGACCTTCACCTCGATACACCTGCCCCGCGGAAAATCACAGCATGCTTCCATCCTGTCATTTTGTCACCATCTAAATGTCACAACAGGTGCCAGTCAGTATATGACAGAGCTGTCCACATCTCTCACCATACCCCGGAGAGGAATGCAGGAAAGTGCGGCCTTCATTATTCGTAGAGTAGGTGAAGAAATAAATAAATAAATAAAGCAGTGCATTAGCTCGCCATAATTCCAGGGACAGAGTGTTACAGCCCAAAGGCGCCTGAGTGAGGTAAAACTTATTCTGTGATGCCGGGAAACACGGGTCAGCAGAACCTCGCGCTGTGCATGAATAAAAAAGAACTCTCTCTCCATTAATGGCTCCTTTTTCAGATGCTCTCGTGGTCCAGGGCTTCTTACAAAGCCATGGGGGGCGTGGCAGAGAGAGCTTTCTGTGTTACCCGCGTCAGGACCAGTGGCAGGAACCGCGGCGGCTCGATGCTGATCAGATCATGGCGGATCAATGTGCCGGGTGAAAAACTGACAACTGCTGCGGGCTGGAAGCCACTGGAATTCGGGGGAAGAATCTCGTCAGCCGCCGCAGGAGTCATTCTGATTTATTGGACGTTTTTTGGAGCAGGTTTTCTGTAGCAGTTTGCATCGCTCCTTCAAGATCTTTAAATGTTAATATCAAGTATAAAAATTCAATTATTGCACACATTTTGCAACTGCGATATGTGAAGAGCCTCATTTCCAGTAACAAATTATTCCGCATTGGACACGACGCCATAATAACATCATAATGGCTATATGACCATATATAAAGCTGTCCTTGTTCAAAGTGGTGAAGAAATTAACCATCTTTACCGTTGTCTATAGCAATGAAGACGGCACTGTACATGTTGTTGTGAACGAAGGAAGATTCTCGGTCCAAGATGGCCGTGGTGTTCACGGTGCCCTTGACTGGGTTAACGGTGAGCCAGCCCGCTGGGTCGTCCAGCAGTGCGAACCTGAGGAATAAAATACGCCGTAAATCCCATAATAGGAGACCAATCATCAACCCCAACCCAACCGATCATTCATTAACACAAAATGAAATGTAGCCAGTGGGGTTATTTACACACATACTGTCTAAGAGGGTCAATAAACCAATGATTATGCTGTTAGTAGCTAAAGTATGATTGTGATGTATGTCACGTAAATATAGTGAAGTAGTAAATTGTGTATAATTTTTATGTGAGGAACTAATGTAATGCACTTTAACCCTCTCCATTAGGGATGATGCCAGAGTAACACATCACAGAAACAAATCACAGTGGGAAAACACAAAGATCTCACGGTTGACACGATCATGCCCTAAACACACAGCAAGACAATGATGCAAAACAGACAAGGAGGGGCCTGTATCACGAAGCAGGGCTTCGTGCTGAGCCAGATAACTTTAAGGAAGTCTGGTCTAACATTACACAAACAAAAATAAGGTTAATTTAAACTGGGGTACATTAAAGTTATCTGGCTAAGCAAGAAATTGGGCTTTGTGACACAGGCCCGTGGCCTATTTCATACTTCCAGAATAAGCAGGATAACCCTAGAACCGCCAGTGTGTTTTTGACCGCCTTTAACCGCCAGCGGCAACGTACTTCTGCGTATCAAACCTTTCGTCTTTGTTAATGGGCCATCGTATTAACATACCGCTCACCCATCAAGAAAACAACGGAACAATCAGTAATCATCCTAGCTGCCGAGTTACTGTCACCTCAGAAAAGCCACAAAACTCATATTACAGTCGTGTTCGTGTCATGTTTTTGTGATCACTGTTTGAAGTATTCGATAGATTAATCGGTGCCACTTTACAATAAGGCTATCCATATAAAGGGTTTATGAATGGTTTATAATCTGGTTATTAATTAGGTTGTAACATTTTGTAAATTAATAATAGACAAGTATTCCTTTTATTAATGAGTTACTACCATTTACCAGTGGCAAAAGAGAGCCTTATTGTAAAGTGGTACCGATTAATCTTGTGAAATTAATCTTAATCCCACACTGGTAATAAAACAAAAGCCTCGCTTTAACATAAATAGCAAAAAAATTATCACTTTAATCGGTATTACAATTGGGTATGGGCAGTCATATTATTTTAAAAAGATTTAAAAAATGACACAGGTAATGTGTTATATTGATTTTACATGTATTGGGGCAACAACGCAAATGGAATGGCAGGCCACTTCAGACAAAAACAATTCAAATAAACCGTCAAATAAACACATACATACATTTCTTAATTAAGTGTTTCACCTGGGTTGATTTGTATTTTTTAAAAAATTACTTCATACAGTTGGTAAAAAGCGGAAACTTTAATGAATATGAAATCACAGATAAACTACGTCTATTATGCAGCATTTTATAAAATTCATTCTACGCTCGAAAACTTTTCAGCTTTACGATTTCAGGACGGAGCAGTCAGTCTGTTAGGAACCATATGGCTTTTTGGTTGAGAGTGTTAGATTTGCTGCTGTTATTAAGATTAACGGCACGTTAGCACAAACAAAAGGGCTGCATACACCGAAGTACGTCTCGCTTGGTGGTTAAAGGAGTTTCACGTTCATTGGCATGTCAAATGGCACTTCTATTGCTAATCAGAAAGGAACAGCATTGAAACCCTTGTACAGGTACACCTCCAGTGGGTTCTTATTTTAGGACCAGAAGTGAGCAGAAGTGGATATGGATGGAGGGTTGGGCCAAAATTCTCCCAGTGCATTGTGGGGGATTGACATAAATACAGGAAGGGGGTTGGTTTCCTTACTGCTAAAGGTGGTTTAAGCAGATAATGAAAATGAGGGAATGATTATTTTTTCCATACAGAGAAATTGGGTGTCATATGCCTTCATTAAGTTTCAAAATGTTATGTTCACTTAGATTTCCTTTTATTCTACTGTCAGTTTTGATCGAGGTTCTGATAAGATTAGGTTTTGGTATGACGGGGCTAATTAAGTAAGATTTATGGGAAGAATGTTGCTAGGCGCGGGATAAAGTAAGGACTCGTGTGATCGAGGGGTTGATGTAGAAGAACGAGAGAGACGATTCTGTAAGGGATAAAGTCAGAAGCTAACGTGTGATTTACGGCTAAACTCGGGTGTGCCGAACATGCTCAGGAGGGCGTGCAGGAGATAATGGCCCACTTCGTGGAGGAATTTGGTGGAGCCCAAACACTAACCCACGTTAACAAGCCACTGACAAGGGGCCTGTTCAGCTGGATACCCCTTGGAGGCCCGGAAATGGGGCATCCACCGAAAGCAGACAGAGTGCAGCTGATGGGACCTTTAAAAGCCTGTCACCGCACACCGACAAAACCTGTTGGCATTCCGGCCGCAAGTCTGCTGCGAGTATAAGGATATGGACATGGGCCATAACCCTAATAACAACCGTGACACCCTTACCCCCAGCCCAGCCTTAACCTTAACCATAAGTAGCCAAACAAAATACAGTGGTACCTCAGTTCTCGAACTTAATCCGTTCCGGACTCTGGATCGAATCCTAAAAAGTTCGAGTTCTGATCAAATTTTTCCCATAAGAAATAATGGAAAACCAATTAATTGATTCCCGCCCCCCCAAAATTACACCTAAATATGTTTTAATTTTTTTTAGCATTTAAACACAAAATGAACAGGTTAAAACAAGAAGAGCATTTTTTTTTTAATGCCCCGATTGTCCGCTCCTTCGGTGTGCCACGCCCCCTCATTAACCCCGTGTGGAATCCCCGTGTGATCAGCTGTTTCTGGTTGTTGTCATTAGTCCACGTTTCAGTTTGTTTCCCCAGTCCGGTCATTGGGTGCGTCCAACTTGCTTACAGCACTGGCTTAAAGCAACGCATTCTGATTCTGACGCAATGCATTACGGTTCGATGCATTGCAACCTCTCACCCAGCTGCACAAAGTGGAACCGCCTCCGTAACGACACACCTTTGCCCTTATTGGCTGAAGAGTTTAGTTACACGCATGACGTTTGTATCCCAGGCAGTTCCGATGCG
>JAODJW010000019.1:24952158-24967387 GCA_026777045.1 Hyperopisus bebe
ATGACTCATTTCCTGGCGTGTACAATTTATATTAGGTCAGCGTTCACGGTTCGACTTCTGATATTCAGATCGAGTTCCAGGTCAAACTGGTTTGTTCGACTTTCAAGAAATTCGAGTTCTAGTGAGTTTGAGGTACCACTGTACAAGGTTTCTGGCATTTTTAGTTTTTTTGATTGCAGTCACAGATTTTTTTTTTTTAATTGAGTTTCCCCTTGTGGGGACCGAAGAAAATGGTTCCCACAAGGTAGAAAGTTACAAGTTTTTTTTATCACATTGTGGGGAAATGTAATATTTGCAATGTAATAATTACAAACCAAACACACACACACACACACACACACACATACTCATCATTAATACTCATATCTATATGTATTTATTTACACATTTTCATTTCTATCTCTGTTTTTTATTCCATTTGTACTTCTCTCATGCTCGTACATTTAGTTCTCTACCTCATTCCAACCCCTGCGCCGAAACAAATTCCTTCTACTTTTCACTCTTGTCAAATAAAAGGATGTAGATTCTAATTATGACTCACTGTTACTAAAATATAATGTAAGAGGAATTAAAAAAAAAAAAGCTCTGGTACAAAGAGGCATTGGGCACAAACACGCACACACAGGAAGTAGGAGCAGAAGAATTGGCATGGAGAGCGAGAACAGAGGAGAGAGGGAGCAGGATGAGAGGAGGCGATGGTGGGGTGGAGTGGGGGTGTAATATGTTTGTCAACATTCTGCAGAAACTGCTCAGTAACGGCAAAATTGTGTTTGAAACAAGGAATGCCTGGTTAACAGAGCGCAACAAAGTCTGGGGAGATGGCTTTGTAATTGACCCCCAGGCTCTTCCCATGCGAGAAGATCTCCGCTATCTCTGCCGACGGCTCGCTCTCTGCCCGCACGATGGCACTTATACAGACGTCATCGCACACGCGTCAACACACACGTGTGGCACAGAGAAGACAACATAACCTGAGCAAGTGCCGATGTCCATACTAGCTACAGAAGTCACAGATGACTAATTAGAAGTGACAATGCAATTATTGTCTGAGCATACATGACCTTACAACACTGAGGCAGAAAAATGTGTACAATTATTTTAACTGCAAAATAGAACACTGTAGCATTTTATCAATGTGTTGCAATGTGAATAAATTTCTGTGAGGTGAAACGGCATTCTTTTAGTGAACATTTGTGTAATCCGAGAAGGATAATGGTTTGCTAGAGGCTAAAATATTTTACCCAGGCATTTATGTAACTGAGCTTGTCCATGGACACATACTATTATAGATTTTCACTAAGATGACTGTTACCCAGGCTAGCCTTCAGTGGATAAAGTTCTTACATCCTCCGCATTCCGCCACCCACGGATACAGGTCTTGCAGCTTTGTGCACCCAGCTTGATCAAGGGCACATGACAGAGCTACTCAATCCACAAACATGGAGGGTTTGTCCTGCTCCAATGCCAGAAAAACCATGGGTGATGTGATTAAGATCCATAGACACATCATGGCACCCACGAGTTGAAGTCTGTGGCCTTGGAAAGTGCGGTTACCCAATCAGCAAGCTACCACCATGACGTTCACCAGGAGATGGGGTGTAAAGATGATGTCGACAACATCATGGCGGTGAATGTACAATGGGTATGGAGACTGGCTGGAAAAGCGTAGTGCACGGAACCAATGAGATCTTGCTGTCTTTGGTGCTAATGCACAGTTGGGCTTGAGGTAACACCAGGACTGCGTATTCAGACCTCCATGGCAGGGCTCACTTCAGTCGAGCTCCTATGGAATGTTGTCATCTTGAAGCCTGTGCCGTGGCCTGAAAAAGCGCCAAAGCGCTACCTACTGCCTATCTGGGAGGGGGGCAAGCCCTCAGGTTTCTCCCTGGCCTCTGGGGCAAGCTGGTAAGGCTGCTTCGGGCACCGCGATGCAGCAAACAGGCCTGATCTCCACGGCTCAGGGGCGGCCAGCAGAACACGCTTTCCCAGGCCGAGCTGAAGTCGATGGTGCCAGATTACAATTACCACCGCCGTCCAGGGCACGAAGAAGACCGACTGGCAGGTGCTAATCCCCCTGGATCTGGGGAGGGAAGACAAGTGTCCCAGAGGTGCAAAAGTCGGCCTACCAGCGTGGTGACCCCACTAATCCAACTCTCATCGTGAGAGCCAGACCCCTAAGGGAAAAACGCAGCTCAGCCACTCCAAATATATAATTATATGTATATAAACACAACACAAGTCTGTAACTCTTAGTGACAACACATCAGCACTCCACAATTTGGTTTGGTATTTCCCGACATGGTCGGGGAGAATGTCACATGGAGTGCGCTGGAAATTAGCATGTATTGGGTTGTAAGGTGTGAGCTTGTGACTGGTTCTGGAACAAGAGGGGCTGAATTAATCACCTGACCGGCAATCATGCTAAGAGACTTAAGGTGGGGCTAGGGTATTGGATCAAATTAGCTCCATGGCAACACTGAAGGAGCCACCGGGAAGACTCCGCCTCTATCTGCACAAACACAGAGGCTTCACTCCATTAGCTGTCTCCCAAGGTTATTAGAAGGCAGTTAAAAACACATTATGCAAATTAGGATCTTATCTACACTGTAGATATGTTAATTACCATGGCAAAGTTGTCATTCCCCCCCTTATACAGTCCGTCTTGCTCTCTCTCTCCGTCACACACACACACACACACACACATTTCTATGGGAAAAACCCTAATCCTAATCACTGCAGCCTTAACCCCTATCCAGCCCTAACCTTAACCATAAGTGACCAATCAAAATACAAGACATTTTTACTTTTTTGATTGCATTCACAGATTTTTATAAATTTGAGGTTATCCATATGAGGACCTGAATAAAAGGTCCCAAAAAGTAAGGAAGTTTCAGGTTTTACCAATTTCGGGGCATTTTGGTCCCCATATTGTATGATCTATTCAAACCCACACACACACACACACACACACGCAGTCATGTAATGTTTTTGGGGATCGCTCATTCATTTCTATGGGAAAAATGTTAACGCTAACTATGACAACCTTAACCCCAACCCAGCCCATAACCAAACAAAATACAAGAGTAACAAAATACCAGGAAACTGGTCCCCATAAAAAAAGGGCATTCATCACGTTGTGGGGACATTCGGTCCCCACAAGGCAAGGTATATGTGGACCACACACGCACAAGGAAGCACACTCAAGATGAACAAATAGATTGATTCTTCATTGATCTCAAGTAAGAAAAACGTAGTTTGGAGTCATAGTGTACCCCCTGTAGGAGGGTAAGGTTTTGCATGCTGCAGGGCATCCACATAAAACAAGTTCTGATTTTGAGAAAAGGTAGCGATGATACACAACTGAGCTCTCACTGCCCTGCTCGGGACAGAAGCAGAACTGCAGGAAGCGGACGACTGAAGAGCCTGAGGTTTGGAGGCTTTCTTACAGACACACATCACTTGGCATTAGCCCTCATTATTGGCCACCTTCCCATTAATCGGGGGACACATCGATGAGTTGGTTCCTGAGCCAGTCCATGATCCACACCGGACGGGGGTGCGGGTGTGAGCCCAGTGAAGCACATGGGCCCGTGTGTCCAAACTCCTGGCATGCGGAGCCAGTGCACTTCCTGGTGTGTGATGCATATGAGAAGCTCCCACTTTCACGCCCCTGGATAGAGGAAGTGAGTCAGCTGTAAGGCTGAGCTGGTGCTAATGAGAATCAAAGTGATAAGGGCGCACCTCCCCCCCCCCCCACCCCGTTCGCTCTGAGCCGGCTTGCAGGGCTGTGATTAATACAGCTCAGTTGCAGGCAAAGTCCTACACTGATGAGAGATGGAGAAGAGATTCACTCTCTGTGAGCATAATTCCGAATTACAGCCTCTCCTTCTGTGATTTTCTCTCTCAGGAAAACATGATGGAACATGCATGCTTTCTGTCTTCTGCAGACACGAAGATGAATATTACTTTTGATGTTGTTTCCTTTCTTCAATTCGCTAATGATTATAGCAGCTCAATGGGATTAATTGAAGAGCATATTTCCAAAACTTTGTCAATTTTTTTGTTGTTGTTGAAATGAAAGCACCAATCACCTAAAGTCAGGCTTCCTCATCATATGTTACAGTCTTGGGAACCAAAACTCACTCAGTTGTCATGTAATCCAACAAAGAACCTTCGTTAAATTTCCAAAGCTCAGTAAGTTTAAGAGAAATTTTCTCAAAACTGTATCCCATGGACTGAGTGAGTTTTGCAGATTTGCTCTTCAATTGGTTTGTCAACAGTTTGCACTTATCAGTGCATATTATACAGCTACATCAGTGCATATTATATATACATTAAATATAAGCAATTTTAAGTAGAGCAGGTAGTAGGGACTGATGTTAACATGTAACCAGAACTAGCCAAGTTACAACAGTCATTCCCTTACAAAATCTGCCAGTATCACAAAGGGATAGGAATAAAAAACTAATAATGATCTGTATTCTCCTGACTTTCTCTAACATAAAAAAAAGGAAATAGGGCTTTTTTGGCTCATAACCTTTAAGTGACCTTTCCTATAGCATCATCGTGTGTTTGCTGTGGCTGAGTGCAGAACTGTCCATCAGATGTGGTATCAGTTGGCTGATTCTCAGCTCCTATTCCGGCGGAGATGTTAGGATGCTGTCGTCCACCTGTCTTCAGACGGTTTGAGCAGCCCAGGCCAAATGGGACACAAACAGAGCGTGTGATTGAAGAGCACGACCTCCTTAGTTTGTGGACGGTCTATCTCAGCCTGTACTGTATCTCACTACCTCCACAGACCACCTGCGCTTCCTCATTCTGGTTTTTTACCATCTCTCCACAGCTACCTCCGCTAACACCAAGGTTTGGTGAGCAAACGGAAAAAGAAAATGCCAACAAAAGGCATATATACTTGCCCATATGGTGGGTACGAACAATTATTTTTAAGCTGTTCTAACATTATGAAGGAGAACATTCAACATTGCCTGGGTGGTTGAATCAAGGCAGGCACAAGAGTGGGCAGGATTCGGTTTGGCAGCTCCAGTGAGAGACGGACCTCGCAATGTTCGCGAAAAGCAGACAAATTGCCACTGTCAATCCCCATAATACTGCTGTTTAAAAGCCTCAGGAGGGGCTGTATTTAGAGTATGGAGTCAGACAGGTAGAAATGAAAATATAAACACCGGCAAGTCGAGGCCCATCAATCATCCGTCACAGCTGCCCAGAACCTGACCAAACACCACCTCTCTCCATCTATAACAAGGCTCCATTGACTCCTGCTTAAAAGTCCCACCATGACAGACTTATATCCGATGCTGAGTCCTCTAATAGCCCTGCCCAATTTGTCTCTTTCCAGTATCTAGCCTTGTTGACAGAGGTCTGCCTCTCAAAGCAAAGTGGACTGCAGGAGCTCAAAACTGAGAAAAACAAAGTCACGTCACACCTTGCCAGAGGTGGAGCCGTGTACCTTACACTCTGAGCACTACTGGGAAAAACTGGGCCCAGTGCTAACATCTGCAGGGCTTCTGGGAGGCCCTCCTTAGTGGACTGGCACATATGCAGAGGTGGTACCTTAACAAAGACCATGCATCACTTCATAATGAATTATCCAGCATGGTGTCACAGTGAGCTAGGAACCTGTCCCCGGGGCACAGGGAACGAGGCCGGGGTCACCCTGGATGAAAGGACAGCCCATCGCAGGACACACATACAGCCAGACAGTGAAGGCAATGGAGACACTGAGGAATCCGTCACCCCCTGACGTGAGAGGTCCCAGTGCTCTGTGCTGAGCCACCACACTGCTCCAGGAAAGGACACGTGTGCAAAATCAGAGGGTGGAAAGGTTTGAGTAAGAGCAGAAGCTTCAGAGTGATGTTCCTGGAAGGCGTCACGTATGATACCACCTTACACTGCCTCTTTGTGGAGTCTCCCAGGAAAACAACACGATCTGACTTTAAGGCATATTTATACTGACAAGTGGAACTTAAAATATGATCTCGAGAAGTATGTAAAAGCCGAAATGCTCTATTTAAGTGGCAAAAAAAAAGACTTTTACTGTGGGTTTTATTACCGAGAACACAGCAGGCTCGTAAAAGCAAAGCTCCATCACAGCTATTTCACCATGTCATGCAAGAAGACTTTCACAAGTAATTAGGTTTCATCTTTTGACAGCGTAAAAAGTCACATACATCGGGCTTTGCGGAGATATTCAAATGGTTTCAAAAGGGGAAAAAAGTGAGCCTACACCTAAACAGGGAGAAGGGGTAAGGTAATGGGCCCCATGTCTCACTCTATTAATGATGCAGAACATCATTATATTAATCTGGAATAGGCATGTTCAGTTCTGTCCAGCACATGATTATAATTATATTGAGGGAGGGCAGGGACCCCCTGTTTCCCCTAAATCTCATATCTCATCCATCCACATTCCCACACACACACACACACACACACACACACGCACACAAAGAATCACAGACATTGGTATTCAAATCTTTGTGGGGACTGTCCATTTATTTCTATGGAAAAAACATTAATCCCAACAGTGACACCCTTACTCCCTCCCCAGCCCAAAACGTAATCGTAAGTAAACAAACAAAATACAAGACTTTTGGAATTTTACTTCTTCGATTGCAGTCACAGATTTTTATAAAATCAATTTTTCCATTCCCAAGAAATGGTCCCCCTCAAAATAGGATTTTATCAATTATCCCCATAATGTAATATATACATCCCTCCCACACACACACACACACAGACACACACACACACACACACATACACGCACATACACGCACACTCACACACAAACAGACAAGTAACCTCATCTGAACACAGAGGTCTAATTCAGGTTAAGTGACAGGACAAAGAAGGTAAATACCAGCCTGGTTTTCAGAGCAAGTCTATGGTCCATATGCTCACTGGAAGCATCTGGACAGGAATATTAACGGTGTTGGTAGTAAACGGTACATAAAAATGCAACAAACTCTCGGGGCATTTCAGGACCATGGAGAAAAGACAACTTTATAATAGCTGAGGAAGTCAGGTGACATGGTGCCTAAGATGGGTCATACTATAGCCTCACACCCATTTGATTCTCGCCCTGTGCAGCTCAAAGGGTGTGGGATCAATTCCCACCTCCTTGCCTGTCTTTGGAGTCCACATGTTCTCATTGGTTTTGCACTGACGGCAAAAAATACTTTGCTAGGTGAACTGATTTAAAAAGCAGGTATTTTATTTACTGTATATGGCCCCTTTCTAAAACAAATGCCACAAAATGCTTCCCTAAAAATAAAACAAAGATGTTAGTATTGAGGGCTCTCGGTGTGTATGCCCTTTTCAATTTACATTTCATTCATTTAGCAGATGCTATTATCCAAAGCGACTTGGACTGAAAAAGCGACTGAGGAAACAGGGACAGAGTCCCTGGAGTCTTTGTGGGTTAAGGGCCATGTTCAGCAACCCAACAGGAAAACCTTGCTATCAACCCCAGGATTTGAACCAGCAACCTTCCGGTAACAGGCACAGAATCCTAACCTGCTGAGCCACACGGGACATTGGGGGGGAGTGCAGTGGACACACTTCTCCAGAAACAGCGCACACTGTACCTTTAAGGCGCCCTGGACAGCCCTGTCAAGATGGAAGGAGCCGGAATCGGTGAAAAAGCCTCTGAGACAGCTCCTTATCTGATCAGATCCTTGGGATATGTTATTGTTTCCCTGCCTTCACACTTCACTGCCAATCACGCCCCCTCAAAGTCCGTCTCACACCACGCAGAGCTACTGTCTCCCCATTTCTATCTCCTCCCGGGCTTTTAACTTATACATGTGAAGGGGAAGGTCGTAAATGATAGATCACTCTGCCTGTTTGAGATTTCCATTTCATAGTGGGGAAAAAAAGGAGCCAAGATTTGGTTTCTAAACGTGGTTCATCGAGGCCGGTTTGTAGCGATGATTGCCGGGTCCCGCCGAGAGACGCCTGTGTTAGACGGACCTGGCAGGCCGGGCTGTCCGACTAGGACCGCAGCTGCTGGACCTGGGTGTGGGGGACGGCCCGGGATGCTTCAGAGGCACGCAGGCCCACCCACAGCCCCTCTGCTCTGACATCCCCACTGTGCCACGATCCGTATGCAGGCTCCTGCAAAATGTAGCCGGACGTACACGCTCAGTGCTTGTTGCGACGGGCAGTGTTTATGCTCATTACTTTGGTGCTACAGGGAGTGGGGGGGGATAGGTGACATTTCTGCATCTTGAGCAGGGGACAGTCGAAACAACATTCCATAATTAGAGGTAGAGCAGTTACAGTGCTCACCTGGTCTAATCACATCTAACTATCTTCCAGGCTGGGGCAGTGAGCCATTTCGTAATCTCCAGCACTAGCAGAGGCGAGGCAGNNNGCGGGGGAGGGGGGGGGGTGGGGGTGGTATTCATAAATATGTCGCATTCCTGCTTCGGATCAGTCGGCCCCTCCAGACGAAGCACCAAATCGGCCTATTCTGCTGTTCCCAACAATAAGACACCAGGGAGACCAGCCCTCCACTCTCTCAAAACATCCTTTCCAGAAATTTCCTGGCTATCTAACCAGAGCGAGCTTGCGGGTTTATATTTCACACCCCTCACACACTGCTCCAGAGAGCGCACCCACGTTACATTATATATGTCAAAGGCGAATGAGATGACGGAGATTAGCGCCGCTGCTCACTTCAAAGGCTGCTATTTTTAGCAGAGGCTGGCAGAGGATTGCGAGAGCAGCGCACTGCATGGCTTCTAACACCGCCCGTTACATCGATCGTAAATTAAAATGCTCGCCGGTAATTAGGGGACTAGCTAGACAGAGAGACTGAGTTTGGCTTTCGTTCAATTTGTCCAGGCTCATTATATATATTGCAGACATACGCAAGGTGGAGTATGCAAAAGCAACAGTTTTAAAACACCTCCTCGGTTAACAATTTAGGGAAGGTACTTTAAGGTCCATTTGAAGAGAAAAGTGAGCGATCTTGGGAGATTATCAGAGCAGCTCCTGTTTTGTTTTTTTAAAAAAATGTTTACTGTTTGTTGTTGACCTTAAGCATATATGGCCAAGATGGAGGACGGCCAATCTCGAAATTAGCGCCTGTGACCATTAGGTGGCCTCGCGGTCCTTCTAGACCACTGCCGATGGCGAGCGGTGAGTTCGTCTCCTGCTGCCACTATGTACGGTGAGAGTTTTCATGGTTTGACTCATTTTTTTTTTTTTTTTTATTAAAAAGCACTGAATTCTGCTGGATCTGACCTGCGATTTGACATCATCCTCATATATCATTGATGTCTCTTGGGGCAAACACTCCCACTCTCTCCCTCAGCTGTATCTCTGTCCCCCCCCCTCCCCCTCTCGTTCCATCTCTCTCTCGCTCATTCCCTTACCCGCAGGTGAAAGATATGGAACTTCAAAGCCCCCTTCTCTGCAGATATCAAAAGAGGCACAGGGGGGTGTGTGAGTGTGTGTATTTTTCTTGCCACTCGAGCGCGCGAGAGGGGAAGCGGACTCCTTTGTGAAGACCCCGCTGTGTGGAGCCGTTAACAGCGGCGTTCCAGCTTCACTCGAACCTGGCGGAATAAAAGCATCCTTTTATGGGCGTCAAACGCATCATCACAGAATAACATGTGGCACATCGGCATGCAACCGACGGAAACACCCAGTCGATCGGCACTCTTGGCCAGCTGAACCGACACCTTTCTGGTGCGAGGGGGGGGGGCGGGGGACATATTTCCCAATTTGCCCCGTCAGGCTCCTGTGAACCCCTTCATCCGGAGAATGCTTAGACCCCCGACAGAAGGCTGAACTCATAGCTGAGAGCTGTCACCGCACTCTGGCAAAGGAGACCAAGAATAGAGGAGAAGAAGAGGGATAAAAGAAGGATGGTGGCTTGGTGGGAGGAGGGGGGGAGGGGGTCACGCAGCAAACGGGAACCAAAATGAGCTGCAGAAATGAGAGGATCAGGAGGTGATGGCATGGGCAGGTAACACAAAAAATGAGAATGACTAGGGTAAGAGGGGAGAACGATGAAAGAGGCAAGGGATAGAGGGAAAGGTTATGGGCAAATGCAGATGTGGGAGGAGCCCAGGATGAGGCCGGAAGGCAGACTTAATGAGATGGAAATGGAGGAAGAAGAAAGGAATAATGTGCAGCAGAAGGCAAAAACAGAATAAAGACTCTATCCGTCACAGAAGGAGCGGAAGCAAGGCTAGTGGCTGTGGACCACCTACACGCAGGACCACGGCGGCACCCATACCGTACCGTCTTTTCGTTCTATTTATTAGCAGCTAATCTGGGCAAGTGAATCGGACACAAAGCCCTCATATTTTCGTCCCACGAGTCATTACATGTTTACATAGAACGCTTTTAATCATTATGCGACTGGCAGCCTAGACAGGACAGATCTGTGCTAAAAGCTTGAAGTGTTAACGTTCATTCCTTTTTTTTCCACTCACACGAAAATACAAGCCTCAGTGAAACCGGGAAAGAAAAAACTTTCTAAACACACCGTTAAAGTTACAGCCCTCCTGGGTCATTAGGAAACAATTCCGGCGTTACACAGCAGATAATGGATAGTTTTACTGTTACAAACACTGGGGGTAATTGGCTTCCCTGCCTGCAAGGGAATTAATTTACTGTTACATGATAGATAAGGACTAATTTTACTGTTACACATAGCGGTAATGGACCTCCTGTTGAGAAGTGAACGATCTGACTGTTAGGGCAGAGGATGTAGCTGCTCCTCAGAGACTTGCCAAAGTAGAGAGATCAAAGCAGAGCCGTCCTGCAAACGGATTCCTCCATCTGGACATGCTGCTTTACCCGCGACCCTATGCTGGGCATGAGTGAGCTGCGGTCCTTTGTGAGGGGACTGTGGGCTCTTTTCATGCCGGGCCTTCGTATGACCATCTTACAGAGCCCTTTGGTGGGCAGGCATCGACAACATGGCCGCCTCTTTTGCCCCGCCCACGGCCCGCACTGCCGGCCAATCACGGCTCAAGCATGCACCCCGATGAGAATCTAGTGGCCAGAAATGGACCCGCCCCTCCCGGGGGGGAGAACACTACGTGGGGAGCACGTCTGGCAACACTGCTATCAAGTCAGCGTTTCAAATCCAATCTCAAAGGCACGCCGCAGCGAATGATACAGAAAAGAAAATGGTTTTAGAGCCGACAAAAAGAACATTAAAGCTAAAACGATGTATGTGCCATGCGTGTTAGTGTCTGAAAGGGACCCACCATTCTCAACGCATTTTATGGCAATCTTCTTCTACCAGTCCGTACTTTCTATGATGAGATTTCAAAAAAATCAGCACACTGAGTATTGTTTTGGTAGATTCTATAGGTTACTTTACATCTAACCATCCATCTTCCAACTGCATATCTAGGACAGCATTACAGAGGGCTGAATAGGATGCCAGTGGTGACATTGCAATATTTGTACTATCGCTAAAATTTTTCTGAAAGCTGCCTTGTATCCTATGTTCATGGACAGCTGCCTCATTCACTCTGACCCTGTAATGGATTAGCAGTTATGGGGGAAAGGACCAGGTTATGCTGAAATACTACACAACGCAGAACCCAACGAAGTTAAATCCTGTAAGCGCTACATTCAAATTCCAAGAAAAGCCTGCACACCACAGTTGTCCAACAAATTCAGAGTAAGAACATTTGGGTGGTGCATGGTGCTCCAGACCGCATGAAGATCCACTGGAGGATAGAAACATCTGTGCTTAATTTGAGCTCCTAATTCGGTCCAACAACAAAATGTAGCTGCTGTAAACAATGCAGCAACATTAACCATCCCCCATTGCGACCAGGCTGCTTATATCAATGCTCACCTGACCTTGTACGCGGGTCATTTAACAGATCAAGGACCAGAATAGGTGGTGCTCTGTCGCCATCTGACATTTGAGCTGCAGTGGAGCGACAGCGCAGCATCAATTCTCACAAAGAAAGGCCCGTGTGAAAGTTATGCTCACCTCCAGACGCAGTTATTAACCCAGTAGTTATGATATAAAACGCCACAACACTGCATTTGACAGTTTTTACAGTTCGGTGAGCATCGGTCAGATATCCCAGCATGCATCACTTTCAGGGTCGCATTGGTGGCCATGCAAACAGACACAGA
Source organism: Hyperopisus bebe (assembly GCA_026777045.1). Classification (NCBI taxonomy): domain Eukaryota; kingdom Metazoa; phylum Chordata; class Actinopteri; order Osteoglossiformes; family Mormyridae; genus Hyperopisus; species Hyperopisus bebe. The sequence continues at coordinate 24,964,303 of JAODJW010000019.1, forward strand.
CCTGACACGACGCAATGCATTTTTGCTCCTTTCCGCTCCCACCTGATAGACTGCGTCTGCAGGATGTCGGGATCGGTGGCGTTGAGCGTGGCCACAAAGCTACCCACTGGCACGTTCTCCCGCTTGGTCACCAGCATGGGGTCCGGGAAGAACACGGGGCCTTCGTTGACGTCCATGACCGTGACTTGTACTGTGGCTGTGGAGCTGGGTCCGTAACCCACGTTGGGCACCAGGGGGTCTTCGTTCTCCACCCGGATCAGCAGCGTGTGGTAGGCTGTGTTCTCATAATCCAGGGGCTGGGGGGGGGGGGGGGGCAGGAGAGGAGATCCAGAGGTCAGGGCAAGGCAGAGGCTGTTTCTTCTGCCATTTTGGCTCACACACATTCCTTTCTATTATCCACATAACTGAACCTTTTCACAATGCGCTAAATGTGTGATACATTACTCACAAAGTCTGCAGACCACAACAGAATGGACCACCCCCACGCTGTGAAGATAAACACTGAAACACTCATAAATGTCGCTCATACATACGTTGAAGGCTGCTTCTACATGGCCAAATTACAGCCAAAGCTCATCTATTAAGGGGGGGTACTATATAAATGGCATGTCTGAGGGTGAAGTGGAGGGTGGGGGTCATGCACTATTTTATTAGAATTCATCCTGTAGACATATTTGCTGATGGGCTCGCTGACCAATCAGGATGCGGTGCACTACCTTCACCACAGACACCATGCCCTCGTTGTTGTCCGGGTTGGTCTGGACCTCGAAGCTCTGGCCCACGTTGCCGTTTATGATGGAGTAAACGGCTCGCCATGCGCCGGTCGCTGGGTCATCCCTGTCGTCCACCGTCAGGTTCACGATGACCCCCGTTGAGCCCTCGTTCACGGATGCCTGGAACTGCGGCACCAAAGAGGGGTGGGGGATGACTTTATTCAGAAGAGGCTTAAATGGTTTGCAGTTATGCGGCCAGCAGACAAAAAATAAAACAGGCAGCGTGCGACAGACAAACCGGTTCCTGTCCCTGCCTGTGCGCCGTCAGCTCCGTGACGAGGTGAGAGGTAGAACCTTTCAATCTTTAAATCCTGCATTTGCTTCACTCGCTGAACTTTTCTTTTCCGGAAAGACCTCAATGAAAAAAGGCGTCTGTGCGCGCCGCACGACTCGAAATCAACCGCGACGGAGCTGAACGGAGATGAACGCCGGATCGCGTTCTGACATTAATACGCCTTGGTGCCTTTTATGCGAGATGCTGCGGAGAGAAAGGGGGGAAATAACATGACTGGCACCCTGTTTTTCTACATAATCAGCTTGTGGCACGTGTGAGCCCCCCCCCCCCCACAAGCTGACAGCCCGCCCGCAGAGCCGAGCATTGAGGAAATCGCGCCGATAAACCTTAAAACTGAAATGCAAGCATTCTTTTGTTTCCTCTCTTCAGAAACAGTCCCCTTCAAACGTGCAGTGATCTCTCTTCTCTAGACTTCCTTTTCTTTTAAAAAAAAAAAACCTGAATGTCAAATGTTCTTTGTGGAGATTAAACACAGGTCTGATGAGGTCTGTCTGTGTTCTGCCGGCGACCACCATGGCTAAAGCAACATAAACACTTGTCCGTGCTTTTCAGCCCTGGGAGGTAGGAAAAAAGGGTAAGACACAACACCTGGTGAAATAAAAAGATGGAGCAGGGATGGGGTGAATGATGTAAAGCATAATTTGCAGCTGGGCCTAGAAGGTACCTAGGTGACGAGGAATTACTCAAGGATGTTGTTTTCCATGCTTAACCAACACTAATGTGCTGGCAGGTTCACGCTGCAGAACCCGAAGGACCCATGAGATACACTCATCATCTCCCCGTCTGATCTCTCCTGGGCAGAACTGGCAGCCCATTTGCTATCAGCCAGTATCAAGCAGCATGCCATTCTCACGCTTATATTTCTGATTTGTGTATTTTTAGACCACGTTTCGTAGCAGCATTACTCAGCTGCCTTCCGCGTAATACGCAGACCGTTAGTCTGTTTTTAGGTGCCCTCTGAAAAACGTTCCGTGACAACTTGCATGTGAACAATTTCCGTGTGAAATTAGGTTCGATCGGCCGGTCGAGTTATTGATTAAGCGGCCTTTTCCGAGTGATGTTTCAAAACGTGGTATTAAATGAAAACATGACAATTCTTATGAGATTTGATCCACCGTCGAAAGGAAACTCCATGCGCAGAACTACAGGCACTGTTCTCAGCAGAACTGTTAATTGCTGATGTTAAACACAGGAAATCTTTGAGGGAACCTTCTGTGGGAATTCAGAGGGAGAGGAGTTAAGTACCCGGCAGCCATTACTTGCTAAAGGAAGTTGTTTCCCGGTTCTGAGGGAGCTCCAAGGCGCACAAACAGAAAATTGCTGAGAAGATCATCTTCGCTATCTCTGGGGTATTTTGATGTTTGTGATAGCAGCCTTCGGAAGTGAAGCAGCTCCTAGGATGAATTTTATTTACTGCCAGCAAAGGAACATGCGTAACAACAGCAATTCAGGAATTTAGAGCGATACAGGGTCTAAAATAAGCATACTTCCCACTGCAAGTTCACCCAGACCTGCAGTTATTTATTGGCCACTTTTCTCTAAAACAGCTTCCAATTTTGCCCATTTATACTGCTTGATATTTGGGTAATTCACTCAGCTATCTGCAGGGCCCAGTCCAGCACCCACGTCCTCCAGATCACACACCCGTGTCTTTACTCACTTCAGAGCCTTAGACTGGAGCCTGGGATGACAGAGAATATGTCTGAAAGAATCAAACATGGGGAGGGAGGGATGGGAATTGCGATGCGAGAGGGAGAGAGGGACCTGTAAGATACAAGCAACCATATGAATGCATGGTGATGCCTGGTGACACATGGCATTAACATCTTCTCATGAAGTGACACGATCTATTCCGACTATTGATTTCCATGACGCACAGTGACTCTGGTTTGCAGTTTTTGCTGCCTTACCCTGTCCCAACATAAATGCAAGGGGGTTGGGCACACAAGCACACACCCCTGGTCAGATCCAGGCTCATGCAGTGCCTGATAGGTGCTCCCTCATCTTCCGTACCTCC
>JAODJW010000019.1:24967427-24992071 GCA_026777045.1 Hyperopisus bebe
CACCCCGCCCCCAGCTTTGGTACCTACTCCCAGTTGCATACAACCTACTACTCCAGTCATCTCTCAGGGATAATATAATGCATAATATTATGCTTCTCTTTTCAAACAATAAAACAGCATAAAAACTGCTGCCTTTGACGTAAGCTCTCACCAAGCTGAAGATGTTGGCATTTACCCATTTAACATTCTCTTATACAGGGCAAATGTACCTTATTCAGAGCTTTATCTAACCCTGGTGTCCTCCCTGAAATTGGGTTTTGGATGTAAAATCTAAAATGGGATCTCCCAGCTCTTAACCCTTTGACTGCACAAGAACGCAGAGCTGCGTCTGCGTCACACATGGAGGGAGGAGGCTGGGTGACCAGCTCAGCAGCAGAGCATAGAGGCACGTCTGCTGGCTCGGGGCTCCTGGAGAGATCGCCTGCTCCTTGGACCGTTCAGTGTTTTATAAAGTGTGAAGATTGCAGTGCTTAGGAAGGGAGATGAATCATTAGTGAACGAAGCATGGTTTACACGTGACGGTTTTTGATGACCCTTTTCACGGATGTTTTATTTTTACTCTCCCCATCCCCGTTAAAATCTGGCCAATTATCCCATTTGTCAAAAGCCCACCCCTCAACACAGGGCAGCAGGATGAGCTTGTGTTGGTTAGCGAGTCCTGCACACCTCCCGTGAGTTTCTGGGCGGGGCGTCATCCTGGGCCGGGCACGTGAATGTCATCCTGGGTTCTGCTGAAGCCGTCACACCTGCTGATGGTCTTTATCCTTCATCAGCAGATTAGAAACCAGGAAATGAAGGTCCAGGAGTGGCCGGGGTGGGATAAGCAGCCGCGGTTTGGGTGCCTGTTCCTGTTCTTTGAATGTGAGCTTGAGGAGTTAGAGCAGGGATTCTTAGTCCAGTCCTCAGGGACCCCAGACAGTCCACATTTTTGCTCCCTCCCAGCTCCCAATACACCTGAACCAAACAATCAAGAACATTGAGTACCTGGTACAAAAACTCCCTTAAAGATGTTAAGCTATTGAAAATACAACTGTGTGAATCATTAGAATCCCGAACGACCATAGACTATAGCATAGATGCATCGGGAGGAGAGCAGGCTGATTAGAGAAGACAATTATGCGTGGAAAGGGGAGGAAAACTGTAGCTGGACGAATCGATTCGCCCAGGTGTCAGCGGGAGCTTGCTTGAAACTCCTGAAAACTACGCTGTGGAGACAGTCCATTCTTAGGGTCTCCATTAATTGGAAACAACTGCCTGACTCCTAATAAGTACGATTTCCAATTATCATTTGAAACGTGTGTGTTAGGCATTACTGCACACACCGCTGCCATGCATTCCAGCAGCTGCCCAGCAAACAAAAGTTTTACTTTACACAAAGGTTTACGGTGAACAGTAGCTAATTAAAATCTTTAATTACATAGCTAAAGGACAGAACGGCTCTGCCAAAAAGGGAAAGTCCTTTTACTGAAAGAGATTGTTAGTTTTAGCTACCTCATTATACTCGACCTACACAGCCACCGTTCGGTCTTCCAACACGAAAGTTTCCATTGGTTTAACGTGTTGAAGTTTCTTTAATGTAGAATGAAAAAAATAAACTGCACATGAACTTTAAAGGTTAAATCTGTGACTGACTTCAGAAGCTCTTAAAGGGTGATTACGAACTATGAAGGATTCTGACAGCGAGATATAAACCTAAATCTTTTCTGTATCATACTCGATTTCATTGCAATGTAAGACACTGTAAGTCTGGAGTAAAAACCATACCCCACTGTGGGCTCTAAGCCCGTGTTTGTCCTCTCCCTCCTCCCATCCCCCGTGTGAAGACATCATGGAAATGCATGGTTCGAATGGTGGTGAAAACACTGCTACTGTGTATGAGAATGTGGTACAGCTGGGATGACGTGGAGTGCCTCAGATCGCCCCCTGCTGGTCAGGCTTATGTACTGCGTGGGGGAGATCTCCGAGAGGATCGGTGACATTGATGTGCCATCGGCAGGGTGGCGGATGGAAGGGGAGGTGGAACTGACACACCCCCATCTAGCATTCATCAAGGGGCGAGGCCAGCAGTGGGAATGAGTGTACACTCAACTGGGCCCTCGGAAGCAACCGGCACGTGGTCTCTGGGACTCGCTCACCCACACAGACTGGTCAGACCGCACCAAGCGCTGCGTTTCATTTAATCATCGTAGGCAGCGAAGCGGTAAGATGGATATATTCAATCTTTGTGGGTTGTTGATACTGAACCCCTGCTATGCCACTGATAAAACCCCAATTCGCCTGTGTGCGAGAAAGAACCAGCTCACCCCAAAGTCACATGGGGCAGAGGAATAACGGGCCTTACTTAGAGACCCAGCTGGGCACATGGCAGAAAATTCACTATTTAATTACATCCGTTAATGTAATGCCTTTCATCTGTGCATCTCAGAGGCCTGAGAAGGAAGGTGCAGGCTTGTTCTCCACAGGCCATGTGGGAAGTCCTTCTGGGAGATACTCTCTGACCAGCGTACATAATTGCGTGGATGCATGGGTACAGCCCGGACGGAGCAGAGTGACCCAAAAGCAGAGGAAGAGGTTAGAAAAGAAAGGAACACGGAAATAAACTAGCCACACCATGCTAAACCTACTCCCCGCTTCCTCCCCTGCTAGCGGCCCTCCATTTTCAAACAATGCAACGAACGAATGACTCCTTTCGAACAGAAAGAAACACCGGCGTGAAGCGACTGGGGCCCCTTCTCCGCATGGCGACCTCCCGCGAGCGGTCGCACTTCTCAAACAAAGAAATCCCACTTCGTGTGGAATTTGACAGCTCCTCCCCACAGGTTATAAGTATCCTGGAAAAGGAAGGAAAGGAAGAAAGAACGAGAACAGAAGAGAGTAGAACAGAAGAGAATGTAACAGAAAGCAAGCCCCTGGTGTGACTCTAGTGGAGGAGTAGAAATTAACAAAGATGTAAAATTTCTTGGTGTGAGAAATTTATGCTTTTTTCCCGGAGAGTAAAAGGGACGTGAGCAGAACAGCCGTGAGAGACGCCAAACCGCGGTGATGACGGAATGAGACGTGAAGGGGAGGGGTGGCACTCGAGTGTCATAAAGCAATTTCCCAAGCCGTCCGCACTCCTTCCCTCCCTCCCTCTCTCCCTCTCTTACCCCCAACCGTTTCTCTTTTTTTCTCTCTTAAATAAAGCATTATCATTATCTCATTTGGACCATCTGTTCCTTTAAATGTAACGCGGCTGTCCCTGGTATGCGGTACGGTAATGGCTCTAAGGATTCCCCGGGGAACACCTGTCTCCATGCCGGCGAGCCTGTCTCCGCGGCGACACCGGGGACGGTGACAGCGAGGCGCGACCCTCTCCGGGGGCCCCGTGTGCTGCTGTGACACGCAACTGGAATTTAAAGCGTGCTCAAGACATCCGTGTTAAGTGGAGTGTGTGTGTGTGTGTGTGTGTGTCACCTCTCACATGAGTGACAAATGACAGGGCGCACTGGGCATCCCCGCAGGGAGGGACAGCCGTCCATCCCAATGCAAACAGCGTGGTGACAAGACGTCCAGTCTCACCCATGCATAATTACAAACAATATCAAAGGCGCGTCTCTCAGCCTGTGACGGCCGGACCCAAACAGTGCTGTCTGACCCCTGCCTGTTCCTGTGTGCTTGTTGTCTTCACCCCTTCCGTCCCCCCGCCGCCTGTTAGACCCACAGTCTTATAAAATCCCAGCTCCAATCACCATCCCCTATGGCTCTAATGGCCATTCTGACCACAGGTAGCCATCTAGGTTATAAATGAGTCGCCAGGCCAGTCGTTGGGCCGGGACACCAGTAGAACGTCATCGCAGTGCCCCTGCCTTCCACCAGGGGGTGCCATGAGGCACATCACAGCCCAAAGGCTAATAACGGGAAAACATTCATACAGCCGTGGCTTATGATTACAATAACAGTCATCAACCATCCATCACAGTCCACCCCACGACACTCTGCGGGATGAACGGCGACAATTAGGCAAGATAAATGACTTATTGGCTTGCCGATTAAAACAAAGGAAAAGTGACGGATGTATGGGCTGTCACTCTCTCTGCTGGCCGTCGCGGAATGGCTCTCCCGGCAGGAAAGGGTGATTAAACCGCAGCAATCGGGTGAAATTAAGCCAGGCCTCCATTAATCGACAATCAAATGGAAGCACGCCGCAAAATCATGCAGGGCATCTGTGTGAGGTCCCCCATGACACATTTCGCTGAGAAGCCCACGAGCCCATTGGCTTGCTGAGAATGCGCCCAGTATGCCAGATGGCCAGTCCACGACTGCTGGGAAACGCATCCTAAGTGAGCGGCGGAGCGAGGAGGGCCGGGACAGCGCGGGATGCGGGAAGGAGGGGCATATGGGGATCCACTGAGAAGATGTGAGAGGGGCCAGGAGGATAACAGAGTGCTCATCTGCTCAGAGATCAGACTTTTTTTTTTTTCTGTAGGCATCTCTGTAAGGGGAGAAAGATAAATTCTGTTGCTATCTGCACTCCCACAACACTGGCGATAACGATTTGGAGAAAACAGATATCCAGTGGGAATCTGAATGGGATAATGTATGATAAAACGATACAGTACAGAGCAGCAGTGACATCTGTTCTTATACTAATTCCACCATCAGATCCATGTGGCTCATTTGTGTCATAATAATATTATGGTCATATTTCTCTGTGGCATGCAGACTATTTCTTGACTATGTCTGGCGTATCTGGGCCGCAATGACATACAAATAAATCCGCCCCCCCCTACAAGATAATCCTCAATTCATCTGCAGGGCATCAGCTTGTTTTTTTAAACTGAAACAGTCAAAAGTTCACACCGAAGGTTCCCACTAACCTTATCTGTAGGCAGAGTCTGGCTTAAACGGAAATTAAAAGTCACGCCATCATCTCACCATTAACTGATAAATGACTGTGAATATGATCAGCGATCCTGCACTGAAACACTTATATATCCTACTTTCTTCCAAAACTGCTTATCCAATGCAGGGCTTCAGTGTGCCAGGAAGCAGAGGGCATGAGGGAGAGTAGTGTTTCCCAGCCTGGTCCTTGTGGTCCCCAGACAATCCATATTTTTGCTCCCTCCCAGCTTCCTGCCAAACAGTCCACATTTTTGATCTCTCCCAGCTCCTTACTCGATGACTGGGTTGGGAAACATCGAGGTAGCGCACCGACACCCAGGACGAGATGTCAGCCCACTTTCAGTGCTGCCAGGAAACGTGTAAATTGTGGCGCATCTGGGAGTGAGACCACAGAATTACCCAATGAGGCACTATACTGCCAAAAACTAGCCGCATATAGCGTATCAGCAAAAACAAAGAGTGCTTATAACTGGCTTGGTCATGATGAAGAACCTGATGGACAGAGAGAGTATCTATGCTGACAGGCTTCTCAGCAAATTCCTTTATGCTTCTCTGCAGGCTGCTTCTTGCATGTGATACATTCACCAAAGCAGCCATTACGGGTTAGTGGGGACAATTGCTGAACTGAAACTGGAGTCTATTTGCTCATTAATTTGTGTACTTTTAGCATGACATGTTTCATAAGGATCAGAGATGTGGCTGGGAGTCTTACGCAAGCAGAAGTGGTGGGAGCTATACTGCCCCACAAAGGCAAAACGCAGTAACTGCATATTCTAGCAAAACTGAGCTACGACCAAAATTGAGTCTCTCAGTCTATGTTTTATCTTGTTGCAAAATATCTAAGGTCAACTATGTTTGGTTTTAAAGAAAACAGAATGTGAAAATTAAAGAAACTACAAAATTCACACTAAAGTCAAGGCAAAGCACCCTTGTCCAGTTTGTGTCAGTGTAGTTACTGTGATTTGCCTTTGTGGGGCAGTATAGCCGGGGTTGTTGAAGTGTATTAAAAGTCCATTTAACAGCAATTATTCCCAGTATCCCCTACAGTTTCGAAAATGCTCATTAGCATAAATTAAAGGGCCAGTGCTTTTATTTTGCCAAGGCTAATGGCAGCGCAAACAGGCGTTGCTCATTGTGTGTGAGAGCTCATTGCCTCTTTGGAGCCTGCAGCCCCAGATAAAGGCTTTGAGGAGAGGCATTATTGCTCGTTTTCATGTCTAACAAAGAACACAAGCTCTGCCTTAAGCACACCGACGTCTATGCAGCGGTGAGCGAACGAGCGTCCTCGGTCTAATGACAGTGAGTAATACCCTCCTCACTCCCAAACTGCTTTGGAGCCTGACGAGGGGGATTCCAGTATCACAGTCCATCATGAGCGGTTTGTAAACACAGTGGGGACTGCAACAAAACCGTCCGTTTTGCAGGGACTTTCTTTAAGGTTTCTTTTTGTTTAAAACAAACAAACAAAACAATGACAGTAGCTAAGATTCTTTTTTTTTTTCTACTCAAAGATCCCGATGTGCAACGACGCTGAAAGTCAGCGCCGAATGAAAACACAGCCTGATATTTTTACTTAAATGGCTTGACACAGAAGATCACATTTCAGTATATTAAAACACTCAAAAAAGATAAAAACGCAGCTGCATGTCTGGAGAAGTAGTCATCCATGTTCCAAGCCCTTACAGTATGCAGTAGAGAGCCAGGGTCAGGGGCCTGTTTCAGGCAACACATGACATAAGGCAGCAGATACTCCAGTACACAGCGGGGCTCACACTCACTCATAATGACCTGCTAACAATGCAATTTAGAGATGCTGATTCACCTATCTGGGTGTCTTTGGAAAGTAGGGAAAAATCGCAATACCTAAAGGGAACACAGAGAGAACATCAAACTCCACACACAGAGAAGAGCGTGGCCAACCCCAGATGGGTAAGATCTACCCCCAGATATACCCCGAGAGCCACCTTACCACCCTGAAGAAGAAGTGCTTGAAGCTCCTTGAATCACACCTAAGTTATGGAGTCCTTCCTCTCATAGGGTGCCAAACAGATTCTACCTCAGTCGGTATGCTTACATGCACAGCTACGTTGAGCTACATATGGTAATAGCTATGCCATTTAATTGGACTACTGTCCTTGTTCCAGTATACATCTGGTTTGAAGGACGGATACAACAAGATCAGGGTAGCATAAGAAGACATGAAGCATTTGAATATACTATGACAGCCCGGTATTGGAAAATTTAGTTGAGCAGTGAAATGGACAGTTTTACAGTGCTGTACATTGTACATGCTGTACGTCTTCCGCTGTGCTCCAAGCTTCTTCTGTGTATTGGCTTCTTCTGTTAATTCCGGGTCAAAGCCTGGGGGGGGGTGGGGTGGGAATGCGGAGTATGCTCAGAGCGCCTAAGCCAGATTGAGTCTGACTTAAGGTATACATACAGGAACAAATCCACTCCCGGTGGCATTATCTGGGTGCCTTAGTCCGACTTCGAGTCGATTTAGTGCGATCTTCGTCGGAAATACCGTGTTTACATGTACTTTAAAAGTCCGTTTAAAAGTCTCTCAGTGTGCGTGTAATTGCACTGAATGACAGCTCTCTCATCAATGGGATAATAAAATGCACTCAGTGGCTTTAATGTCACTCTTCCCCAGAGCTGTGAGGGCTGAGGGCAGCTGGGGGGCCAGAAGCCAGATAATCAGCTCGAGAGCCACAGCATTGGGCACTGGGTCTCGGGTAGCAGCAGACTGCTATTCCCACTAGATAGAGGGTGAATGGGCAAATACAAAATAACCGAGGACTAGCGTGCTGGCTAGTTAGACAAATGGCATGTTGGACTTTTTATTTTTAACTGAACGAGCCCAATTGGCTAATAAAATTTCCACCGCTGCTAATACCTATTCAGGCCGTCTGAGGTCCCTTCATAGAGAACCTTGAGGAGGTTATAGGTCACATTTATAAACTCTGTCCTATGTGTGTGCGTTTGGTTATGTGTGACCAAATGTCCCCACAATAGAATAAAACACTTCCTATGTTGACGTTGCGGGGACCATTGTTTTAGTCCCCACATTTGGAAACTCAGTTTTATAAAAAAAAAATATGTGAGTGCAATCAAAAAACTAAAAATGCCAAACAAATTTTCTTGTATCTTGTTTGGTTGCTTAAGGTTAAGATTAGGCCTGGTTAGGGGATAAAAGATTGTGAATTCTGGGTTTAGGGTTTTGCCCATAGAAATGAATGGAGAGTCCCCACAAAGATATGAATACAAATGTGTGTGTGTGTGTGTGTGTGTGTCCTGGTCCACAGTTAAGGCGCTTGCACTATTATGTATCTTTCATCTCATACCTATTTTTCATCGACTTCTGTTGTGTCTTTATTCTTGGGTTGCCAGAAAGGCACTCCTCTGCCTTAGGGTCGGTTTATACTTTACGCTACACGATGCGTGTGCTTGGGTCAATCTGGAGGATTAAAGATCATGTCCACTAGGGGGAAGTGTGAGAAAGCCATCTTGGTTCACTCCTTTGTTTCCAGTTTCACTTATTCGCATGAGGCTGTGCCAGCACATCGAGTTGCTAATTTTATAATATGGCTGCAGCATTCTCTCCATTCTAACCACTGCTCCACAGTGTACTGGTATTTCGCTCTGCCACACATCAATTTGCTATCTCACGTTGACTGTTGTATTGTATGTTACTAGATATTTTGTAGTAGTATTTCGTACTGAGTATTACAGCTGCACTATATTGAATCAAAAATCAATTTCTTGTAATAAATATTGCAATATTTATAAAGAAAAAAAAATGAATTTAAAATAAATCAATTTCTCACAAACACATCTATTTACGAGTGATTTAAACTGCAAGGATAAAATGATTAGGATTGGCTCAGAGAGTGCATGCAGAGCTCGTGCAGAAGTTTTGGTTGTAAAATTTAAACTAATGTTAAACATATATTAGATAATCCTGAAAGGGAGCGGTCAGTAAAATTGCAAAACTTGCTAAGTGTTGTTACCTATAACAATATAAATGTTTTAGTGAAACGTAAAATTTGTGCAGCAAGATATATAAATATATGAACTGTAATGAAAAATAACGTTGCTTATGAAAGCAGGCAAGTAAGAATTTCAAGTTCAGAAGAAACTTAAACTGCCATTAAACTTTGAAAATGCACACAGAGGCGCACAAGAGTGTCGGAACATTTTCTCATTCTCATTCTTAAAAGATAAAACATAAAAATAACAGATGCTACTTTAATATAACTGTATGACACGTACTGTAAACACACAGTCCCGTGACAAAAGGTAGCCAAACTGGCCCCAAGATTTTTGGTGGTACTGCGTCTCGCGCATTCCTACAGTAGCATTAATTCCTTAGGTGCACAAGATGATGCATGGAGTCAACGCAGAAAACATGTGGCGGCCATGATGTGTACGCAGAACCATTATGAGCATCGAGTATAATCCGACCCAAAGGGTTTACCCATCCCTCTCACACCGCATGCTTTTCAGACATCAAACCCCCCACCCCACCCCCAGCTTCCTCCAGCATCCCCCAGTTGTCAAATGGGATTAAGTGAGGAATGGTCCAACTCGCAGCAGGCTTTCTGCAAATGCTGACTAAGCTCAAGTGTGGCTCAGGAGTGGACTGTCATGGCTTTGCTGTTACAGAAAGTAGAATTATTATTTTTGCTGGCCAGGAGACAGAGCTGTCAATCACTATTACGGGCAATTCTGATTGGGTGGACAGGGACATCATGACTGGACTTTTTGAACTGTCTCTGAGAATTATTCAGTATGTTGGGGGCTATAATGATAGTGGCCTGACAGTATGGAACAAATTTTCAGTACATAAGAGTGTTCAGGGGACAATATGGGGGCAGAGCCACAGGACCAAGGGGCTGGCAAAAAGGTTGGCCTCTTTATATGAATTATGGCCCAGCTTTGCCTCTCACCTAAGTACTAGAACTGTCCTTGGCAGTGGTCAAGCCTAAAGGAGTAATCAAGGCACTAGGGGAAAAGAGGCCATATTAAGAATCTTGGAGCTTCTGTGGGTTGACCCAGGTATTAAAGAAACAAGGCAAGGTTCAGCTACTATTCTCAAGGGGAAAGGACATATACAAGCTTAATTCCATCTGCATGTAAACAAAATGCCAGAGGGGACCAGCTCAACATATTTTTTTCTTATTAAAACTGGCATTTAACTTGCCGAACACTAAATATTAAGGTACAGATTTGTCTCAAAGTAGCCTCACTGCATTTCACAAAGGCTTAAATATAAAAGTTAAAGATAAATGCATGAAAATACGCACTAATCTACAGGCCAAGGGCGAGTGACTGTGTTATCAAGGTGAGAGATATCATAGTAGCGCTGCACATATTGTGTTAATTTCTAATAGAGGACCAGCACCTCTGACCCACTGTGTCTTTGCAAGAGAATCTTGTCCTTATATGCAAGTAAAACAAATCAGATTTCCATGGAATTACACAGGGCGCAGGAATAGAGGACATTTCATATCCCCAAAGTGGTTTAATAATCAGCCCATAATTTCCCTCACACGTCATGTTTGCCTCGTCTTCGGTAACTTCTAAAAGGGACCCTCGTGTCATTCCTGGCTGCACATTGTGTTCGCCTACAGGCATGTTCCGACCGCGCAGGGAGTCAAGGTGCTCAGAGAGTCCCAGCTGGGAAGTGGAGAGCTCTGCAGCTCTCGGGATCATGTCGGCAGGGAGAGATGCCTTTCATCAGCCGCATCTGCAGGAAAGCATTTGTCTCCACTTGTCAATTTCCAAAAGGCAGGAGGAACTCAGCTACGTAGCTGTGTGCACTGATTTGTGGGGCATTATGAATTCCTGTTCGTATATCTTTGAGAGCATGTGAGGAATTAGAGCCGGAATGAAAAATAAACGGCAGGGTCTTTATAAATGAACTGTCCGTATGGCGAAAGGTGGGCGTCTGCGACCATCTGTATACGTCATGCAGATAACGGCTCTGATGACACAGGAGCTCAGAGCCTGAGGCTGCTCATGACTATCCTGCTGAACCTCTTACAGGGACAAAAGGTTAATTAAGCGGGTCATCAACCAATACTAATCAGTGTCGAGAGCCTTGAATGACAGCCATGGGATGAATGACTGTGGTGTCAGCTAATGACTAGTTCAACCCCAGGTGCGATCAAAAATGTCATCGACCATAAATCAGCAGATGCCTGGATTCGCCATCATGGGTTAGGATTTCTGTCATTTCTGTCTTCGCTGGTGTTCACATTCAGGTAAATAAAAATATGAATATCTTTACCATCCACCAGCATGCTTAGAAAATACTCTAAGCCAGTGGTCACCAAGTGTCAGGCTCCAGTTCATATTTGGATCGAACTACAACTGAATCCAGGCACAATTGATCCCCCCCGACTCCCTTGTGGGGGGGGGGGTCCCACGGGGGCTCCCACCCTCCGTCAAATTTGATTGTCAGGAGACCTGATCAGCAGATTTAATCGCCTGGAGACCCCACCCCTGCCTAGCACATTATTCTGGACACGGTAGACCTTGGCTTTAATTGAGTATTCTCACAAACCAAGGCGCTAAAGCCTCTGTCCGGATGCGACTCCTTTTCCTGCGCTGCCTGTCTCACCCCACTCTTCCTGCTCTATTGCGACGCTGCAACACTGCGCCTGACGTTCTGTGAAGCTCGGTGAACTGGAGCAGGCGCCACGCAAGGAGCAGAGTCCATAAAACGGCCACGAAGTGCCTGCAGAATCGACTGGTGGACGGTACGTCTGCGTTTGGCTCAAGAGCAAATGTCGGTGGCATTTACAGAGTGCTGGATCACAATTTACCCTGTAGGAGAGCAGCACGTCCGTTCCAGGATCCAAATAACTGAAGTTCGGAGTTGAATGTTTTATTCTCAACGATATGTTTTCACAGGATAAGCAAAATGTCAAAACATGTCCAAGACCACAAGGTCTTCACTCTCATTAGCATGTAAATCTAAGTCATTTGACTTGCAACGCTGTGCAAATGACCTAACCAGAGGCAGAAGTCTCTCTGCTGTGTGAGAAGCCAACAGGAACAAGTCAGGGTCTTAGTGCTCACCATCGTCTGCATTGAGGGAGAGCTGGATTTAAATATGGATCTACGCCTTGGGCACATCTGGTGAGATGGTCTGGATGAAGCAAAGCTGACCTCCTAGTTGAGGAATCAGTTCCAAGGAAGGAAAATGGTTAAGGAAGTAAACTTGTACCCCAAAGGCTGCCAGCACAACTCTCATAAAAGGCCCTGATGTAATACCCTTGGATAGCTACCCAGAGCAGATATCCCAACTGTTCATACTAGTCCAACGTCTGTTCAATGTCTCCCATTATTTTTTGTTCCAAGAACATTTTCATATAATTAATACATATTTATTCATATAATGCCTTGTTTTCTTACATTTGCATGCAGGATTCACGCACTGCAAAAGTTAGCAAGTACCTGCAAATGCCTGGTTATGTAAATAAGCATCTTCAGTAATAATTGCTTTCGGATTCACATTGGAAACATTACTGGGCAGCGGTGTGGCAGGATTGATAACAGTGCTGCATCACACCTCCAGGGCTGGGGCCATGAATGTCACATGTGCTTTGTGTGTGTACAAAGTTTGCATTTTCTTCCTGCGCTGTGCAGGTTTCCTCTCGCAGTCCAAACTCATGCATGTAGGGCTAATTTGCCTTGTTAATTTGCATGTGGTGCACGTCTGTACCCTATGGTATGCATGACGTCCAGTGTGTACCCTTGCCTTAGAACAGGCCCCAGATCACCCTGTGATCCTGTCCAGCCCCAAGACAAGAAGCTAGAGTATGAATGGATATTATACAATAATCGGAAGAAACTGCGCATGACCCATCACTTTTTGTAAGACTTGTGATAAACTAACAAATCTGTTAGAGAAAGCTCCAAAAGGAAAGTATGTTATTTATTCATATAAGTATTTTGTTTATCAGTAACATAAGTGCATGAAGATTAATCTAATTTAGTGACATTATTTTTTATTAAAGTGACAATCATGATGACATGACACAAGTATGCTTTGAAATCATAACTAAATTATATGATAGACAGATACATAGATAGACAGACAGACAGATAGACAGGGTGACCCCAATATATTTCTGGAGTCTGCATATGCGACATGCATGAGAGTAACTCCACAATAAGTCAAGCCAATGTCTTACCACAGAGCGAGGGTCTACTGGATGATTTATCAGCTAATGTTCAGCTAATAAGCAGCGTTGCTTTCATCATTTTTCCCATCATTAATTATTATAATTATTAAATTTTTTTGAGTATACTAGCGCATCATTCTTCATCACTTCAAGGCCCTAGTTTTTAGGAAGGCTGCTCTATCGTAGAAAAATAAAAGTAATTAACGTCAATGACAGTTAGTGGCTAATGGGCTAATTGACGACAGTGTTTCTAAGGTCAGATGCATGCTGGGATATGGGGGGGGTGGGGTGGGGGGGGAGGCTTGTCGTCCAGCTGAGTGCAGCACTAAGTGCCACAGGTTTAATTGGACTTCATTTCTGCGCCGAGGAGCTGGATCAATCTTGTCAGCTCTTTGTGTCCGTGCGGCCCCGTCACTCCTGGCGCCCCCCCCAGCCCCCGGCTCCCATCTGACGAGCGGCGTCGAGCTAAAAGGGTCATCCCTCAGAAATATTAATTACCTCTAAGTTTTTCGCCCTCCGAAGAACCTGACATTTGCATGTAAATAAATCTCGGTCGCGCCATCTCGTTTGCGGGCGTAAATCACGGGAAAATGGCTTCCTATTATGCCCCACCCCCCACAGCACATGCATGTGGTGCCACCAGGAAGTGACACGTACAAAATATATCTCTTTAATGATACCAAAATGTCACCCTACTCCTGTCGAGATCAACAGCAGCTAGAAGTACAGTGGGTGGCTGAGATGTCACCTACAAAACAATAAAATAAAAGGCCCCACTAAAATTGTGAATTTGCCCTCCGTTCATATGATTAGGGATTTCCAGGCATCGGGAGTAAATGAATTTTGCACCTAGAGATCTAATCGAAGAGTCTGTTTTCAAGATCCAGAATTCTTTATTGCAACACAACCAGGCTGGTGGTATTTGGCTCGGTTCTGGGAGATGTTCACAGCACAGCGTAAGACTCACATTACTTACATTATACCCACAGCGGGAAGTGTGGATGCAGTCAGTAGATACAGCATCTGGTAAAAGTAATTTTAGGATGGATCCCATAGGGTAGATATATTCGGACAGGATAGATGTGCCAGTGTTGCTGAATGGATGGACAGTTGTCATTGTGCTCAGACCCCAAACTTTACTCTCTCCTCTATATATGTGTGTCTTCATAAAGAGAGCAAGATGGGATACATGAAGACTGACACATTCCGGTGTACCTGCTCACGTACGTCTGCAAATGGCAAATAGAGCATCATTTCATTTCTGTGGACACAGAACAGTTCCACTGAAATTTGTGCCCTTACCTCAGTTATGTACATGTTATGCTGTCTGTTTTTATACACCTCGACTGATTTACCTTAACCTAATAACTACCCTGTACACATACAGGATGTAAATGTAGCTTCAAGGACTTTTTCCATTTCCCTGGGGACCGACATGACAGGACGGCAACCTCGTACAGTCCCTCGGAGATGTACGACATGGGGTTTTTAAAATCATTACCCAGACCAAAGTTACCCCCTTGAAATCTGAAAGAACACAAAGGTGCCTCTCTGACAGCGGGCATTAATTATCCATTACGGCTTTCACCGTTAATTAGGGCCCGGGGCTCCACGAGTCACGCCAGTAAACAAGACGGGGGAGTGCGAGCCTGCGTCAGATCAAAGGCGCGTCTCCTGACTTCAGATCTGTACCTGTGGGAGCCGAGGCAGCGTCTTCGGCAACAGAGGGAAGGTTCCCATGACGACGCACCAACAACACGGGGACAACAAACAGTGGGGTGACGCAGAGAAAGCAAGAGGGTTTCATGCACACCGTCGTGCTTCAAACACCCAAACGTCTAGATGGGGTTGGGGGGGGGCAGAGCCTGCACCCACTGGGATGTTGCCCCATCGCAGGGCATCACAGTCTGCCAGCGATTCAGGGATGCCAGTTAGCCTAACCGCATGCTTTCCAGGGCAAACCTGAGTATTCAGAGAAGCCATCTGACATAGAGAGAACGTGCAAGCTCTACAAACACCCAACGGGGGACTGGGCTGAACCCCCCCACCCTCCCTCAAGCTTTGAAGCAACAGTGTTTACCCACAAGCCACCACACTGGCCCACACAAGGAAATATCAATTCATAATTTATCAATCGTGAATTCATCAATCAAACTGAAAATATCGGCAGCCTAATCTCTCAGATATATAGTGACCAGGCACCTGCAATTCCAAAGAATGTAACGACAACAACAACAGCAATCTTATTGTAACGATAGTTTTAATTCCTGCAATAATTCCAGTGAAAGGAGCCAAGGTCACGGTGCGAACTTCCTGCACATTAAAAGATCACAAAGACTACCAGAAAGAGTGCATAATATCCTTGCGCCTATTTTTAGCCCCAAATTAAAATATATGACATGTTGAAATGACTGCAATGTGCAAGAGGGGTATTCAAACTAGACACTAATGATGCTTATTAATGGCGTGAATGAAGTCTTGACAGGTCGTGTGTCATTTTCCAAGGAATGCTCCATTGGCATAATGGCAAATGTAAGTGGCTATAATTATATATATTATACCCTGTCTTATGGTATTTTGGCAGCGCTTTGAAGGAGCCAGGCAGTTAGGATGGAAATCAAAGCGGTTTGATTATAAGAAGAGGAAGGGGATTTGTGGGGGGGGGGCAGAGGTCCGGGGGCTCTGAGAACATGTCTGGGTGGAGAGCACCTAGCAGTGGCCAAAGCAGAAGTACTGGCTGTGAGTTAGCGCGCACACGTTAGCTGTTTAGCCATTCTTGATAACGGCCGTGATCATTTTTACCATGCCTTGCCTTGAGATTCCTTGAGAAAACAGCGAGGACTGCCCCCATCCCCCGCTACGATGCCACACTCAGAGCCAGCCACACTACATGACAGGAACAGCTGTCGCATTTCCTATACATTTTTTCCCCCTTGTTTGAAAAAATTAGCGCTAATTGGAAGCCCAGAGGTACAGATCTTTATTAATGGTTAGACGCCCTCAGCCCTGATAGCAGATCTGCAGAGCTCAAACACACATTCTCATTGTAGTTTTTTATTTACACGTTTCCATTTTACTGGGGAGAAGAAGGAAAAAGAAGAAAAGGGGAAAAAAAGGAAACTTATGCTCACTGGGATTAACAGAGCACTTAGTAATTAAATCTAAATTGACATTCTAGTAATTAGCCCCTTAATTACAAGGAATAACACAATTAGCCACAGACTCTTTGCTAATTGTTAATTAGCACGAGTAAAGTTACCGTGTGCACGACAGACAGAAAGCCATGTAACTGAGCAAAGTTTTATTTGAAGCCGGCATTAATCCGACCCCCCAGCTTTGCTGGGTATGTCATGTGACACCTCTGCTGTACTGCACTGCTGTACACGGTTTGGAATCACGTCCCTGATTCGGCGGTGCAGATTCCAGTACACTTACAGTACAGTTGTGTACATCTGTTTAAGCCTGCAGGAATGCAGCTCGTTAGAGCTTGTTAATAAGAGCAGGATTACAAAGGAGACGTGGAAACCACAAAGCGACCACAGCGCGAATGCCTGTAATCCCAGGCTAGACAGCTGCGGTTCACTGGCGGTTTTCCCAGTGTGCTACACTTTGGTCACACGCTGGAAGAAGACGGCCATGAATTTCACAGGTTGCGATACATATTTTTCAGAAGGTTTGGAGGTGCTGTGTGGTTCAGTGGATTAGGACCCTGTGATCAGAAGGTCTCAGGTTCAAATCCCAGAGTTGGTAGGATGGTTTTGGTGCTGGGCGCCTGAGCAAGACCCTTAACTTCTGATTGTTCCAGGGGTTTTCTGACCGTGCCTTTCAAGAATGTGCATCACCTTGGACAAAAGCACCTGCTAGACAGTGAAGTTTAGCAGTGAAGTTTAGCAGTGCTTATCGGACTCCTTGACAGCATGTCTGTTTGCAGTGTGCCGTTTGCCTCACATAGGCATTACCCATGAGCACAGCCCACCCAATATTCAAAACATTTGAATATTGTTTGTCCCACCCAACATTTTCTAAGAGTTTGCTTTTAAAAATATGAATAAATTTGCCAGGAAAATCCGGCTCCTATCCAACCTATTCACTGAGGGGAAAGTCTTGCTTACAGTATAGGCATAAACCACTTTTGGCAACATTTATCAATGACCCAGAAAATGTGGTGCTGAAAGGGATAGTGGGGATAGTGAAATGCTTGGTGCTAGATTAGAGTGACACTGGGAGGGACCTTCTGAAGTCTATGCTGCTTGTAATTGGTTGTTTTGCTGTCAGTCAACTGCTGGCGCTCCAGGCATTAGAAAGTCCTGCAGCGGTTGTATTACATGCATCCTTCAGTTAGAGTAGATGGATAAGACTAAGTGCTACCTCTGGTAATGTTGAGAAAAATATACTATAAACCTGTATTGCAATATCAAGGATGCTCTAACGGCGTCCTTACAGAATATTTCCCCTGGAAATTATGAGGCAACACTGTGATAAATGTGCATCATTGAGTTCACAAAATAAATGGAATTTGATAACATTGTGGATTTGGCTGAGTTGCTTTTGTAATGTTTGGTCAAACTACTTCGCTGCTGATGGGTAACCTATACATAGGTATACGTATGATGTCATACGGGACAACCCCAACCCAGTACTGAAAACACAATGATGTTCTTGTTGCATCACTTGTACATTGCTTTGGAGAGAAGCATGTGTTAAATATAAATGCTTTATTTTGAAAGCAGGTGCAGGTGTGTGGAGGACACATCTTAGGTGAGGTTGTGATAGTCTGTCCCCTTTTGAACGTCAGGCATCATTATATACATCTTTGGAGTCATGATTAATCCGCTCATATCCACAGGCCAAGGTGACATTTGGCATTTAATGACCACGGAACGTGCACGGTCCCCACTCTGCAGGCCTTTAATGACGCGCCTCAGCTCTCCGTGGACAGCACGTCTCTTTTGAAGAACCCAGTCCTGCCAGATATTACCCTCTAACTGGCTGTGAAGAGCTTAGACCTGGGATCTCCAAGGTACCACGGGCTGAAGGTCCCGATTGACGCTGTGAGTGGGAGGGAGCCCACGCCGCCTCTGGGACCAGTTTTCCTGCAGTCACCAAACTCCTGGAGCGCAAGGAGAGTGACATTACTACCCTAATCAGTGGCAATAATACTCTGAATGTATTCTTCCGGAACAAGCTTTGACTGGAATGTGCCCTGATGAAAAAAGATTTTAAAAAATTGGGATTCATCACTAACTGAAGCTCAATCACTTTCTCTTGTGTTGTTTAGGGAGGGATAGTTTTATCTTATGCATTCTTTCATATATTTTTTGTTTGTTTATTAGTAATTTTCCTTCATATATCTGTTATCCTGTGTTGTATTCCCATTTATGCTACTGGACAAAGAAATTAATCATAAATAGGCATGTAACAAATATTTGACTCAGAAATTAGCCTAATAAATGCAACAGGAAATAAAATTATACAGGAAGAGGACAGAACGTGACAGGGTCTTGGACAGGAAACACAAGTGTGTTGAGATGAGTCACCACCTGCCGAACAAGTAGTGTTCCCGTGACGTTTTCTCAACGTCATTGAGTGGTAACGGCACCATAAGATTGGAAAGCAGGGCCTGTCTGTCTGGACAGCTGTGGTGGGGCTCCGGTGTGGATCCATGAAGTTTGACATGCACCAAAAACTCGGCAGAACCAGTCTGAACACACCATACCACGCCGTGCCCATCTTCCCATCTCCCACTGCTGTGCCCCCACTGTGTGTCTAATTGGATCCTTATTACGATCCCCTCCACTCGGGGATGATGAATTTCTACATGTGAGAAAACCATTAATCATTCTTATTCACAGTCCAGTCAGGGAAAAAAATAATTTCTGAGAAGCCGGACTGGCGTCTTAATGAATATTCATGTGTACAGGAAATTTGCGGGTCGGCACTAATCAGGCGACTCATTTGTATTTTCTGTGTTTTCACACATGACTTAGTGACCGCTTGTTTCCTGCAGAATGTAGATGTGTATATTTTCCCCAAAAAGGTGATAGTGTAATATTTGGTGCAGCAAATTACAGCGCTCACATCCCTTTCAGCTAGGTCGATTTTTTTCCCCCCATCTGCAGTAATAAGTACTTAGTAAGTATGGAGGCGATCTTTGAAATTGTGATGGCAGGCTTGGCCAGTGCGTGTCAGCCTGCTGACGGCCGCGGACTGTTCCAGTCTGTGCTGCCCTGCTTTTCGACGTTGTGACTCGGCTGAGTCATGTGACTTCATCGCTTCCTGTCAGAATACAGACGGCCGTGATTTTCCGATTGGGGGATGGGGGTTTGCTTTTTGCTCCACGTGGCTCCGTTGCCTCCCTCATCAAAGAGGGAACTCTGCTACAGCTCACTACTTCACCCTACTGCACTGTTTGTTTATAGTTACCTAAAAACACACAAATCTTACACAAATATCTGCGATGCATTCAGCATGGGGGAAAGAAGAGTCCTCGTATATCATGCAGGAGCGGTTAATGACTAGCTGAGATTTTGCTGCACCTACAAATGTCCGCAAAAGATCTATGTTTTTGAAATATCTATTTTCAGGCCTTAATGAAGATTATCGTAGGCTTGAGCTGAGAAAACAGGCCGCTAATTTGCCTGTGCCCCCACATTAAAGGGCTCATTGTAGATGTGTTTTCCCCCCAGAAGGATTTTCAAACTCTTTTTGAAATCATGCCCACCTGGTATCACTTAGTTACTTAATTAATAATTAATCAATACATTTCGAATGATTAAAATTCATGAAGAGAAAGAGCCTTTTTTTAAATAATGTCCAAAGCCTCAAGGGTGGGTAACCAGTTTGAAGCAGTCCCTAGATCTCACTAAAATAATTAATTGCACCTGAATGTTTAGCGGGGTCAGAGAATGGTGCCACAAAGCCTGAGGTGAAGTTGGTGTTTATAGCATCGCTTGATAGCACTAAAAACCAACATTTCATCTGGAAATTAATTCAGGAACTGAGCTGGGGCTGGAGGCTGGATCCTCGGCGCCCCACCCCCACAAAACGTGCACTGTTTTAGCTCGACTTTGATCATTTCCGCTGCAGGAAACGCGGCGTGTCACACGCGAGCACTGAGCAATGGAAGAGAGTGAAGTCTTCCGACTCACTTTCCAGGGCCTCCAGAGGAAAGGAGCAATGAGAATGAGGAAAAGGGTGTTTTTCTCCTTCGACCCCCATTCTGGCACATGCCAGTGTTGTTCTTGTGACTTGAATTGTTAGACATCGGCCTGGATGGGTACAGAGGAGGGGGCCCTTCAAATATTAGTCTGCTGGGACAAAGGACAAATCAAGGGGTTAAGCCACAGGGCCTAAACCACTGGGGTCAGATGATCAAGCTCCTTGAGCTGTTCACAAACCCCCCATGACCTCCCCTAATCATGCCATGATGGGAGGGGGGTCATCTGTTTACCCCGTCTTCCCCATTTTCCATTCTCTCCCGCTTTTTTCTCCTGGAGAGCAGTAGGAAACAGACCCGGAGGCACTTCCTGTTTCTGAAAGGGAGGCTTCTGGATAGTGTCAATCACATTACTCATGGTTCACCTAAAAGGCTTGGGCTGCACAGTGGTTCTGAAAGCCAAGCCAGACAAAAGTGAAGCCTGATGAAAGCTCAGCCCCATGAATGCAGAGCCAGGTGAAAGCCAGGCCAGATGAATGGCAAGCCAAACAAAGGCCAAGCGCCACAAAAGCAGAACCAGAGAAAAGTCAAGCTTGACCATGGCTGAGTCAGACAAAAGCTGAGCCTCATGAAAGCCGAGCTTGAGGTGAGCCGAGCCCAACGAAAGCCAAGCCTGAAAAGAGCCGAGCCTGACAAAAAACTGAGCCAGACCATAGCCGAGTCCGACAAAAGCCAAACCCAAAGAGAGCCGACCCAGATGAGTGCCAAGCCCGATAATAGTCATGTCAGACAAGAGCTGAGCCAAATGAAAGCCAAGCAAGATGAGTCGAGCCTACTGAAAGTCGAGCCAGATGAAATGTGAGCCCATCGAAAGCCAAACCCGATGACAGCTAAGCCAGACGAGAGCTGAGCCCGATGAAAACTGAGCCAGATGAAAGCTGAGGCAGACGAAAGCCAAGCCAGATGAAAGTCAAGCCCAAAGAAAGCCAATCCAGACGAAAGCCAAGCCCGACAAAAATCGAGCCAGCAGAAAGCGGAGCCAGACAAAAGTCAAGCCCCATGAAAGGCAAGCCAGACAAAAGGCAAACCAGATTAAAGCTGAGCCTGACAAAGGTCAAGCCCGGCAAATGCCAAGCCTGCTAAAAGCCGAACCCCATGAAAGCTGATCCATAGGTTCAAGTCAAAACTCCTAATGGGGTGGGGTGGGGATCTGTTTTTTACAGCATTGTTTTTTTGTTGAATTTGGATTGTAATCTAAGTGCTGACATGCAATTTTCCTTTGCTGGGACACAGGAGATTAAAGAAAACTAGGATTTCTAGGATTTGTGGTCATACTACAGTATTTACATACCCCAACAGAGTATCAATTGTGCAATTCACAAACCAGATTCCTCCAGGTTCCTACTTTCGTGAGGAAAAGGGGTTTGTCTTAAAGGGTTACATAGTTATCATCCTCCATCACCAGCGTCATCCCAAAAGGCCCGATGATTGACGGCTCCATGTCCAGAGTTCCTCTAGTGGACTACAGAGGTCCAGTGAAATGGGACACTTGTGCTAAGGAGAAAGGGTCCTGGTGGAGGGCACCTCTTGAAATTGGGAACGTGGCTTACTATTGGGAAGAGGCCAGGGTATTGAAAGATACCTTTTAGAGGGCATTTCCCAAAATTGGGAACGTGGCCTCGCATTAGCAAGTAGCCAGGGAAGTGTGACTTGCAGTTTGCCCAAAGGTATCGGCAAGGAATGTGCTGGGGCAGCCACTCAATGCGGGCAGCAAGCGGCCTCTCTAAGGCTGGAGCAACTCCACAGTGACGCGGTAGCATTGCCAAAGGAAACATTCAGCGGCACTCATGCCGATGGGACGCCGAGGGATGGGGATGGCCAGGCGAATTGTAAAACTACTCCAGCATGCTGTTCATTAGCTCCAGCCGCTCATACGGTCAGCGGGTTCTGCAACAGTCCAGACAATGGCTGATTTTGGCTAAATAAGAATGAAAAGATGACACCTTTACATCCACTTCAACTTTTTAAGATCTGGAAAATGGTTTCACCATTCTCCCGGGAAAGCAGCAGAACTTGAAAATTAATATGTATTTCACAATGTGACAGCTTCACTTAGGCCTCTAAAGTTTAAAACAGTGTTTTGTTGCCAGCGGGGCAATGGTGCAGTTTGTCTATTTTCATACGTTCATACATTATATATAAATATATGGCACACCTTGGGTGCAAAGGTGTAAAACCCAAGAGATGAGAGAAGTCTTTTAAAGATATGTGTTCACTTAATCACTCAAGAAAAGGCCCCCTTGAGCTAGTCTAATATTATAATTAATTAATTCAGCAAAAAAGGGTATTAAATTTCCTCCCTCTAAGGATATTATCTGAATTCATTGACCTTTTTGAAAATCGCCCTCTAATTGTAACCAGGTACCCACTGCATTTACAGACTAACACATTTTTCCTCTTTAATAATAATATTGTGGATTGTTTCATTCCGGGCCCTCAGAAGTGTTTAAATCTCGCTGCCATAAAGCAGTACCTGTCATTACCTAACACCCTCACCAAACCACAACGATGAAAAGAAACCGCTATTGACAGGAAAGCAAAGCTAGCATCCTGCTGTAGGTGCAGTCGGTTCCTCGGGCTTTTCCTCCTTAGTTTGTTGGCTCTCTAGTGGCTCACAGGGCTTGGGTACGGTGCACTCAAGGGGTGCAGGAAGGACTGGGGTGACAGTGGCATTGTTAAAGACTAAATGATCAAATGCGTAGAAGACATTCTACCTTGTTAAAACAGGCAGCAGTCAAGTTCTACTGAATGTAATTATCTGCTTGTCTTTTTCAAGGCGTAACACTCTCTAAACTAATTAAAACTGTGATTAAACACACATCCATTGTCACACTGAGGTGCACATACAATCAACAATCATCCTTATAAGACAATGAATGTTGCAATATTAACAACTAGAGAATCTAAACAGCTAAACAACTCTTTGTAGTCTGGTGCATGTATGGCTTCTTTTTATGTCCTGGTACAGTAGGTATCACACGATTTTGTACACTGGAACCCTAGACGTGGTCATAACACTTCAGCAAAATGTTCACTTTGTTATGTCACATTCTGTTTTCGACCCATGTTAATGGGTGACCAATGGGGTTTGACCCGTGCATGACCTCAAATTTATACCCCAGTGAAAAAGGAAGTCACACATCATCATTCAAGAGTTTCTGAAAACCCAGGTGTGCTTGTAAAGGTAAAATATGCCCGTGAATATATGTTAATTGGATTTTGTTCATGAAAACTTTTATGGGTGCCAATGGTTGTGACACATGTGTGTGTTTCGAGAAAAAAAAAGTAAAAAGTTTTTGTGAGGACTTTTTTGGATAAATGTGCCTCAGTGAAAGGTTAGATTTTTCTCTTAATTTGAGCATAAGATGCTCAATTGAATAATAAAGATATATTTTAATAGGTTTTTGGTGAGTTTTTTTTTTTTATAAAAAGGGGATCAATAAGGTCATTTTATTTTTATGTAGCATCTTTAACAACATAGTCTCCCAACGCATTTGACAAAAGTGCGTAGCAAACGATTCCTATATCATTTATAAAAAATGTTGCATAAAACAGTGAAAAGGGAAAAACAGAAAGAAAAAATACAAGAAGACAATGGAGGAGAGGAACCAAACACTGGCAACATGGAGTCTGGAGGATGCTGGATGATCTTCACCTTCTTGTCCACCTAAGTGAGTGGTCCTCTGAGAAGATGCCATACTAGAAGCACACAGTAAGCTCTACTGTAGGACTGGCAGATGTTTGAAGTTGACAGTAGGACAGGGTGATGTAAGGTATAGTGAAGCTGTCCTGAAAAGGCCTAAGATATTTTGTCCTTGTGGCCACTGGGTGCGTTGGGAGATAAGGTGTTGGTGTAACAGCCGTGCCCATTCATGGGATCGCACAGCCCTGCTTTTCATTTAAGGAAACACATTCGTCGTTTGTTCATTTTCTGGGGCTTAACCTCCAATCTCCTGCCCACCTTGAGCCTCCTTGCCAGCCGCCGTGCGCAGGACCAGTGCCCCACGCAGGACCAGTGCCCCACGCAGGACCAGTGCCCCACGCAGGACCTCGCCAGACACTGACTATGTCCGGCACTGACTGACAGGTTGTAATTTAGCTTCTCGGTAGATCCAGCCTGTAGATTATGAAAATCCGTCTTGCAGTTAGCTAAATTGAATTTTTCACTGCAAAGTGGATTTTCCGTAGGGAGGGTGGTGGATTTCACAGTCCTCGTCGGTTCTTCCAGGGCTGAGGAGAAGGTTCTGACAATTTGCTGGTAGTCATCACCTCATATCACAGCTCTTAGGACCAGAAGCCGGATCCACAATCTCCAGCTAATTCTTCTACTAAGTCAAAGAGCTCTTTGTGGG
>JAODJW010000019.1:25029947-25048286 GCA_026777045.1 Hyperopisus bebe
CGTCCAGGGTGTACCCCATCCTGTGCCCTGTAATGGACTGGCATCCCGTCCAGGGTGTACCCCATCCTGTGCCCTGTAATGGACTGGCATCCCGTCCAGGGTGTACCCCATCCTGTGCCCTGTAATGGACTGGCATCCCGTCCAGGGTGTACCCCATCCTGTGCCCTGTGATGGACTGGCATCCCATCTAGGGTGTCCCCCAGCCCTGTACCCTGTGATGGATGGGTAAAGCAGTGAATTTACTAGGAAGGGTGAGGCTGTCAGTTTGTCGGTCTTGTTTGTTGACAATTCAATGATTAAAGCGAAAAAAATACAAAGGATTCCGTTAGTTCTGACAATATTTCCTGTTATGACTTGACTCTGAACTAATTGTAGCGGCTCTGCTGCTTTTCCTGAGCAGGGAATGTGTTGTAGATGTTTCAGTGTAGCAGTTAGTATTACTCCCTACGTGCCTGAGTAATGGATGAGTAATTCATGGAGCTGGAAACAGCATCAGCAGGAAAGCCATTGGTACAGCCCAGACTATGCTATATTGTGATGTTCGGAATGTACGGCTTGTTGTTTTAATGGCTAGGAACAATCCAGCATTCCGATCCCCCCAGTGGTGACGCCGGCTCATAAACGGAAGAGGAAATAAATCCAGCCAGCTACGGCTGGCCAATGAGCAGGTCAGACGTTAGACCTCGCGTCCTTCCACTCCGTCCCTAGTGTTAGAGAAAAAAAAATGATTTTCCCCACAGTTTTTCCACTGGCTCACTAAATGTGACTTTTATGATATTTTTGCCACTGAAAATGAGGGTATGGAAAGAAGTTGGCCTTTGTTTGCTGACATCTGGGACTATTAGGACAATGGGAGAACAAAGCCCCTGTTCCACCTTTTGGTCTGGAAAGGATCACAGTGTCTTACTGTGCGATGTAAAGTGATATCATATGATGAGGGAAGTCGAGCCTGCTGCCGATTGCTATTATGCTGCTGCTGGTGGTGTCTAGTCTTAAGTATGAGTCTTAGGACTGTGAATCGTGCCTTTCCCAGTGGCTGATACACTCAGGTTACTCACCACCTGTAATGTCCTCCAGAATTTTCCTATATTGTGAATAATAGAGGGGGAGGGAGTCTATATGTGCAGTTTTTGCTCTGACTGTGAGAGTCTAGGGATGCCTGGGAAAAAGTGGGTGGATGGATGGATGGCAGATTCGTGGATGGATGGAATATTTATAGATTATTCATTTGGAGACTTTTGTTCACAGAGTTTGTCTAATTTACGCTGCGCGAGTGTATTAAAGTGTACTAACTGGATCTGAATCTGCAGTTGGTATGTGTACTTCTCAGCTTGGTCATTATTATTTATCAGCACACCTCCCACCCGCCAGCTAATACTTCTGAAACATATATGGGCTCTATGTAAAATGAAGATTTGAACACTCCTGGTTTAAACACTCCTGTTGCTAAAACAGTTGTACTTTGATAGAACACGAGTCATAGATAAAAATGTACTGTAGGCTGGTTGGTTATTGAACGATCTTAGAAATTATGCTACTGGCCCAGAGTTTGTTCTCCTCGTTATACTTTTAGGAGGCTTCTGGGAGTTTTACTTACACAAAGATGTTCTGAGGACAGACGGAAGAACGATTGGTTCAGGGAGATAACTAATCAGATTGTATAAAGGTCCAAGACATCTGATTGGTTAGTCCCACCTTCTTTAATCACTTGGACCCACCTCTTTATATGATTGGTTATCTTTCTGAACCAATCATTCATCCTTCTGTCCTCAGAACATCTTTGTGTAAGTAAAACTCCCATGAGCACTTAGGAGTCAGTTAAAGGGCGATGTCATGCAGGACATCACCCAGCAGCCTGACTCTAATCGCCTTTCCCTCTCGACGGGAGGGAATAGCTTTCGGTTATTCCTGCCAAACAAACGGGCCTCCTCAGGGCTGCGTCCACTCCCTCACCGCTCTGCTGACTGGCTGGCTTTACGAAGGGATCACATCTGAACCTTTTAACCCTCCTGCAACCCTGCTCAGTCCCCGTTACTCCGGAGGCATCAGACTCAGTGACGTCCGCTGACTTTTTTACTGGCCTCTTTAGCTGGTTTATCCCAAACACACATAGATTGTTTCAGTTTTTACCGTGTTTTTGTGGGTGTCGGTCCAGTAATTGCCACATGGACCCAATCAGAAACCTGCTCTGTATGTTTATATACACTTTTTTGCTCACATCTCTCATACCACATGCCACTCTATTAAGTGAAAGAACACAGTTAGGGCTTTAAGGTAACATCAAATGTGGGGTGTGGTTTTTACCATCCCGACACCTAATTTATGAAAAAATATAAACGTTAAAAAACTCTTTTTTTCCCTAGATCTCAGGAGGATTTATAAGGTCGGTAACATTTTACTTGAGGAGGCACAAGTAACTTAGTTAAGACTCAAGAAGAAATCACGAGCAAATATAGTAATTGGATGAAATACGAAGTCATGATTGATTAACGATGAACAAACATGGGATCAGTACAAAACACTTAGTTTCTGGTTAATTAATACAGTAAGTAAGTCTGTACCACTACATTATCTGTGCCCCTTCAGGTAGGGTTAAATCTGAAATCTTTGGTGGTATTTTCTTTGGTCGCCTTCTTTCAGAGGGTTAGGGAATAGTTTTCAGTTTTCCTCTTGTCATTTTGGGTGTTTTCTCTGTTTTTGATTCCTGTCCCAAATCTCTGTGTAAGGAATTTGTCACAAACTCGCATGAAAAAAGCAGGCAGGTTTTGCTGGGTCACACTGGGAATGTTTGGACAATGTCGTTTTCCAAAGCTTATCTGATCGTCTATGAAGAAGGTTAGTGTTTCATTGAGAGGAACCTAACAGTGTTTGTTTGGTTTGATAAAAACGTTTGAATTAACATGATTGATCTTGAGGGCCACAGTTTTTCAGTCTGAATTTGGCTCTGTTTGTTTTGATATCTGCATTAGCACCAGCCTTTTGCTGGTCTGTCAGGAACGCGTGTTGCTTTACAGGATTCGTCTTGGGAAGACATGCTGACAGAGGTGAGGGAAGCTTCCGCTATGTTACATTGTGTTTATGATCTACTGGATTTGTGGATTTTGAAGATGTCTCTCCCCAGGCCAAACAGTTTGACCTTGGCTGTGTTTCAAGAAGGGGGTCTGGAATAGAGAAGCACTAAATGACAGAACCACCCATCTGCTAGGGTGGCCTGCAAGGACCATTAGAGGTGTCAGGGCTGAAGGAGAAAATAAGAAATGGCTCTGTTCTCTGAAACAAGGAGGGCCCCAGAGTTAAAAAGAAGAGTGAATGATGACCTTTGACCCCCACAAATCATCTCATTCAAAAGCAGCATGAGTTTTCATTGGTTTCTGACTAACTACAAGTGAAAACAGCACTCCAGTCTTTAGAAAATATTCTGGATTGTTTCTGTCACTTAGGGCTCATTAATGGGTTTATGTGCAGAAAATTGTTTGCCAAGGGTTCTGCATTAAAACTGAGATGGATGTTTTTTTTAGAATGAAACAGTAGTTAGAGCTTCCATAGGCTTTCCGTAAAGTTCCTTTATGTATCCTGGGATGTTTATAGGGACAAATTTAACGATTGGCATGTGTGTAGTTAATCATCATAACAACATAGTCAAAAGATTCTTACCCCTAGCCATTTTTAAAAATACTTTAACTTTCATAATTTAGGTGCAAATTATTCCAGGGATGCAGAAACAGTTCCATAAAGAAACAAGAGTTTTATTGGTCAGTCATTTTCTTGTGGATATACGCACCAGACAAGGATTTGAGTCCAGCAGTGTCCATTTCTGATTAGCTTGATAATAGAATTCTTTTAATATCTACCAGACGCACACAGAAAATTTTTATACTGCAAAATTTAATAAACGAAAATCAAACAAACTGCAACTGTTGAAAAATCTGTGTACTTCCAGTTTTAAAAGACTGAGAGTTTTTATCCCTTTAATAATAATAAAAAAAACTTTATTCTGCTTTACATTAAATCAAGGTTTTCTCTTTGCCCATTCCTGCCAGGAGTTACTTGTCAAGCCTCAAATTAACGACGTAGGTGCACGTGTAAAATGAGCAAGAGCTGCAATTCTGAAAAAAAAAAAAAACGTAAAATCCAACAGAGCCTTTTGGATTTAACACCGGCCGCAAGAATGTGTTGATTGAAGCTGAATTTGACCCATGTCTCCTCCAGATCACTCCCACTACACTCACAAGTTCCACAGTTTCAGATTCGCAAAATTAAAATTTGAGTTCAGTTTCTGAACAGATACTCTTATGTGGGATCATTTGCAGTTTGCAGTTTTGCACATTCTTTTCAGTATCATTTTACAGCTGTATAGCTTAAGCTGGCTGTCTGGCTCTGTGGGTTTGGATTGCGTTGCCCCTGGATTCTGTGCCTGATGATCAGAAGGTTGTTAGATCAAATCCCGTGGCTGACAGAGTAACGTCGCCGTTGGGCCCTTTAGCGGGGCTCTTAGCCCCATTTAGCCCACGCTGTCTGATCCTCACCGGTATTTCGCACTGGAAAACAACATCTTCTCGATAAATAAATGTTTAAAAAAGGGAAGCTTTTGGCTTTTTAACCAGCGATATTTTGTCCTGTGACAGGCAGACTATCCTATTTGCATTGCAGACTCTAACTGTCCAAACTGAAAATGCATGGTAAATGCACAATTAACCTAATAGCCCATAATAGTTTGAACTAAGTAAAAAGTACCACATTCACATTAAATAAAGGCACTGATAGTTTACCTTTCGTCACTCATTAGACTGTGCAGTGAACCGAATGTGTGTGATATTATTAGGAACACAGAAATAGACTTTGCATGCACACTTTGCTAGATACGTGAGCCATGATGTCCGCTGCTTTCCCAGGTGTCTCATTCACCTTCGTGCTCCTCAGATGCACCAGCATGATAGGATAAAGTTCCTCTATCAGGTAGATTATAGGCACCATCCCAAGGTGGTGATTTGCTGCTGCATGCCAACCCCCCCGTCCAGGGTTCATCCAGAACATCAGGGAATGAGGAAAGGAGGAAGGGATCCCAAGCTGTCGGTGGCCAAGGACAGATTGTCCAAGGTCGTCCTCGTGCATTCAGAAGCCACACATGACTGAGCTGCCCGGATGCATCACAAGCTTGGGGCCCATCAGGCTGCGGCCCCCAGTGATTGGTTTACCTCAGATGTTGCCCACTCAAGTATGCACTCCATTTGACAATATTCCGCGCATCACAACTGTTCTAGTCCAAGGCTGAATTTTCCAAAAACGCCGTCGTACTGCGATAACTGTAACATCAGAGAGAGAGAGAATTTAATATTAATGTTGTCCAAAATATACACTGAACAAAAATATAAACGCTGTTGGTTTTGCTCCCATTTTGCATGAGCTGAACTCAAAGATCTGAAACATTTTCTACATACTCAAAAGACCCATTACTCTCAAATATTGTTCACAAATCTGTCTAAATCTGTGTTAGTGAGCACTTCTCCTTTGCCGAGATAATCCATCCCACCTCACAGGTGTGGCATATCAAAGTGCTGATTGGACAGCATGAATATTGCACAGGTGTGCCTTAGACTGCCCACAATAAAAGGCCACTCTGAAATGTGCATTTGATCACACAGCACAAGGCCACAGATGTTGCAACGTTTGAGGGAGCGTGCATTTGGCATGCTGACTGCAGGAATGTCTACCAGAGCTGTTGCCCGTGAAATGAATGTTCATTTCTCTACCATAAGGCGCCTCCAAAGGCGTTACAGAGAATTTGGCAGTACATCCAAGCGGCCTCACAACCACAGACCACGTGTAACCACACCAGCCCAGGACCTCCACATCCAGCATGTTCACCTCCATGATCGTCTGAGACCAGCGACCCGGACAGCTGCAGCAACAATCGGTTTGCATAACCAAAAAATTTCTGCACAAACTGTCAGAAACCGTCTCAGGGAAGCTCATCTGCATGCTCGTCGTCCTCATCGGGGTCTGGACCTGACTGCAGTTTGTCGTCACAACCGACTTGAGTGGGCAAATGTTCACAATCGATGGCGTCTTGGATGCACTGCCGAATTCTCTGAAACGGCACAATCAGATATTACTGTGAAGGAGAGGGTTGGAATTAACCGAAAAGGATGGCAACAGAAAGTCAGAGTTTCTATCTGCACATTTCCCGTGACCCTGTGACCCGGCCTAGCCTTTTGTTTCTGTGATACCTACCCCCCCCCCCCACTCATTTCATTATCAGCCAAAGAGGGAAAAGCCCGCCCTGAATGATGCCCGCTTTTAATAAGCACATCGATTCACGGGCGGACAAAACGAAAGCTGGCACCTTCCACCCATTAGTGGGGAGGGACTAAAGCTAGGAGCGGCTGCTGAAAGACCCCTTTGTGATGGCATTGATTTTTAAGATGGTCATGTGAGACAGCCTGGCGTGATAGGGTGGCGGGGGTGTGGGGGGGGGGGTTCCTCGACGATCGATCCCTGGACAGGCCTGAGATTACAAGAAGAGAATTAGGTAGCTGCTTAGGCAATAGCATTAGCCACCAGGAGCAGAATTAGAGTGGACTAGCAACAGCGCAGTCGGACAGCTCTCCCATCAGCCTGCCGCCACGTGGCACCTGTCACGCTCCAGTGTGGAAAGTGTGCGGGGTGAGGTGGGCCAGCTACAGTTACGCAAGGCCTTTTTTCTGAACAGGGGTGATTCTAAGGTGGGGAGCATAAGAAGGGTTTTAATTAAAACACAGGGGCCAACCTTATGAATAGCCAATGAAATTTTTTTGCATCAGTGAGTGACAGGGGATGGGGCACTCCGGGGACCAATCAGCTTTCAGTTGGGATCAGTGCCTCTGTGGCCCCGCTCCTGAATATGCCTTTCCTTCAGATTCTGGTTACACTCCAACCAATCTGCCTTTTAGGGTTTCCTATCACTGTGTACCAGTGGAACATCCCCAACCTCGATGGATGAACCCAGAGAATGTTCTGGCATGGACGACACAGCGATATTTGGCAAAGGCAAGCAAACGCACAACGGAGTCAATAATCAAGGGTCACCTCATGGCAACAGGAATTATCACAATGAAAGCAAAACCTCTCAGAGCAGAGATGTCCAATATATTGGTTGACATATTGGTATCAGGCGACGATCATTAAAAATCATGGCAATGATCTGATGTATCAATACGGGACAATATTGATGGCTGATACTTTAGTTCATGTTCGAAGTTGGCAGCACCAGAGCTAACGATATAACTAAAGAAATAATAGAGATGATTGCATTGGACGATCAGCCATTTTCCATAGCGGAGGAACGAAGGATTTCATTGGTTTGTTCACCAATTGTTGAGCTCATCACAGTGTCCTGCTTTGCTGACATGTGACTGCCTGCAGCACCTGGTTTGTTTGCATCATTCACGGGGTCTTAAGAAGTAACGTCACAGGTTTTATTACAGATTTATGTATCTCAAAAGTTAAATGGTTATCGGTTTCAGTAACACCTGACAAAAACGTACAGGTTATCAGCATTGGCCAAAAATCTGAGAGCACATGGAGTCTGGCTGGGATAAACCTCCCGTGATACTAAACACGCAGACCAGGAATGTCGTCTGTCATGCTGTGGAAAACGTGCTGCTTGCTCTCCAGACAAAGGGTCAAAGCTGTGGCCCCTTGCCGTGGCGGAGGCCAGGGCGTTCTGCCACCACGCTATTCTGGCAAAGTCCAATTAGGAGGAGAGGGACTGGGCGGAGTGGGCAGAAGCGGGGGAGCAGATGGGCGAGCGGGATGTCCGTCTGTGTCGCCCCGCCGAGTCCGCCTCGCGCCGAGAGAACAGCACGCCATGCGCTGGCTACGTGCAAAAACATTCCAGCTCCAGTCCCAGGGGGTGCTGTGCTATTAGTGAGGCAGCAAAACAAAAAGATCCTGCAAACACAGAAGTAAAGTCTAAACAAATAAAAAAAAACCTATTCTAACAGAAACAGCTGTAGCCTACTGCTAATGAAACATTTGGAGAGGCTCTTACAGTACGACGCAGCCGAGAGTTCCGTCTGCACGTGTCTTAACAGAGCCAGCTGTGATGTGTTTTAAAAAAACACCCCCCAGTAAGAAACTCCCAACCCCAAAGAGAGTGATTTTCCTTAAATTAGAGAAATTAATATTCATCAATGTGACTGATTTGTTGTTTGGTAAATTAATTGTTCTACAATAAAAGAATCAATTATCTGAGAACTAATTCCTCTCATATTACTAGGTCGTTAGTCACACTCCAACAAAAATAAACCAGGGGAAATTTTTCCCTTGATCAGTGCTATTACTGCAAAAAAAAAAAAAACACGCGTCCATTTCAGATGTATATGTATGTATATCACTGAAAGGCCAAGTGGAAGTCTGCAGCTGGGAAGAAGAAAGTATCAGTCCAAGCGGACTGATTAAGTGTTTAGCCGGAAAAACACAAACATTGCAGGTCCGCTGGGCCCAAGATTGAGGTCAGTGGGCCCTGGGGGCAGCTACTCAGCGCTCTGCTTGACCCCTGCTAACCCCTGGCCGTAGGCGGAGGCTGTGAGATGATGGTGAGAGGAACACCTCCATTAACAGCGATGGAGGGGAGCACACAGAGCCATTCAGTTGGACTGTTGGAGGTGAGAAGAGGCTCTCTGCTTATCATTTGGCTGATGTGTTTTTTTGTTTCTGGACAGTCACCAGGGCACCATCTTACAGGGCCGGTATCTTGTTGAGTTCACCCTAATGCGGGCAGAGGCCCTGCGATTGGACCTTCATCACAATTCCTTTTGTTGTTTGTCTTTCTTGCGATGTAATGAAGCAGCTATGGTGTTTTTGTCACTGGCCACCCTGCTTTAGCCGCAGCCTCCGGTTGGCACACACCGAAATGCGGGGCGGAGAGCGTGCTACACGAGGGCCACATGAGCGTGCTGCACGAGGGCCGCATGAGCGTGCTGCACGACGGCCGCATGAGCGTGCTACACGACGCCCGCATGGGCGTGCTGCACGAGGGCCGCATGGGCGTGCTGCACGAGGGCCGCATGGGCGTGCTGCACGACGGCCGCATGGGCGTGCTTCACGACGGCCGCATGGGCGTGCTGCACGACGGCCGCATGGGCGTGCTGCACGACGGCCGCATGGGCGTGCTACACGATGTCCCGCCGAGTCCTCAGACAGGACCTCCCAAGAAAAGCGGCGGTGGCGGAGTCGCGACGCATCGCCCTGTGCGATGGGAGCAGTTAGCAGTTAGCAGTTAGCAGCCAGGCTCCTGTGTCTGGCCCGCTGTGTGTTTCAGGGCCCGAGGGCTAAGCAAAGCTGGAATAAAGGATGTTTGCTTAATTAGACATGAGATGCTGAACTGAGCACAGTGTCATGGCTAACCCTCCCCTCCCAAATGCCCCCCCTCCGCTAAGCAGCTGCTAACAAGCCCAGAACGAGAGCTCAGACTGCAGAGGGACTAATCAACACAGTCCTTGCACAGCGTGTTGCTGGTAAGCACAAACCACATGGCTCCCTCCCCGAGACTCATGTGCGTACAGATGCAGGAGACAATCCTCAGTCGTACATGAGCTTCTCACACACACATATGCATGCATGCATGTGCACACACACATAGATGCTTCACACCCACGCATGCACACACACACATATACACAGGCCTCACACACACACACGTACACAGGCCTCACACACACACACGTACACAGGTCTCACACACACAGGCTTCACACACACACACACACACACACACACAGCTTTGTAATTATATATTTGTGGGGAAAACTCTAATCCCAACATGAAGTCTTTAACCCCTACCCAACCGTAACCATAATAACTAGACAAAATACAAGATTTTTGGCATTTTTAGATTGCATTCACAGACCTTTGTGGGGACCTGAAAAATAGCAGGTTTTTATTACATAATGATGAACATTTGGTCTTTGGTCACGACAATTTAATATAAACATAACCCACACGCACACACACACAGGCTTCACATACAGACACACACTCGCACCTGCACGCACACTCACACACACAACAGATCGTAAGCACCATCCAAGGCCCTGGGAGCACCTGTTACAGGCATGTGATGTTCGGAAGAGTAGGAGGTGGTGTATATATATATATATATATGCGTGTACGTATGGGGCGGGGGTGGGGGGAGTCAAGGAAAAGACAGATGGCTGACATCATGTGACGGGAATTGGATAAGGCATCTGGAGGTAAAGCATTGTGTGGCCAGCCAACATTATACCCACCATCCTCCTTTGTACAGTTGCCATAAATGTGACATCACAATCAATGCAACTAAGGACATAACCATGAATACGCAGGCACACTAGAAGACACAAACACACAAACACACACACACACACACAGATAAATGACCTACAACATAAAAATACTGCTAAAGGCTGAAGCCATATGACTGAATTGAGTCTCTAGAGCTTTGTACCATAGTAGTAGTGTCCATAAGTGCTCAAAATTGTGTGTGGGACTGTGTGTGTGGGTAAACAAGAGAGACGGTTTTCTTGCTTTGGCCTCAAGCAATGCAAAACCAGGTATGAAATGGGAGACAACCTACATCTGATACTGTATAAGAGAAACCAAGGATCCAAGGTCTAGGTACGCCCTACAGTATGAACCTTCTCATAAATCCAAAGGGCTGCCCCTCCCATTCACCCCAAAGTCAACAACCTGGAGAAACCATGCTCCCTTCCTCTGTGGACGAAAATGACTCCCAGCGGGACCACTCGCAATTGGTGCATCCGAATCCTGGGGGAAACTCCCGTTCACGTCGCCGCGCCAAACGCATTAGCAAGATGATGCGTCACATCTGTAAGAAAATCACGTTCATCATTATGGTATTAGCTGTCGGGAATCGAGCGATGCTTCTGCAATGGACGGGATTGGCGCCATGCGGATGGAGAGCCAGGGAAGAGGTAATCTTTCGGAAATAAATGTGCATATCTAAACAGAGCTTAATGCCAAGGAGGCGAGGGAAGAAAACCTGGAGGGAAAATCAACTTGATTTCAATGTGACTATATTGATTTTCCAATTTTCTCAGAATTACCAACCCACATAAAGGGGAGAAATGTGTGTCTGCACCATGGTGCAGAACCTATCCTCACCTCTCTCTGTTTCTAACTAGACAGCCACTAATCTTAGCTTGCAGGCAAGGCTTACAGCCATCCTGGCCTGAGGAGTAGGAGCCTAAATTCAGCCGAGGCTTAACACAGGGTGTGTCTGATAAATTAAAGAAGTTGGGGGTTTGTGGGGGCGGCTTTTAATCCCTTGTACAGGACCTATAAGTTATGTTGTTGCTAATGTTTTTTTGGGTCCTAGTCCTCCTGATCTGTGCCTGCCTTTGGCCCGATTAATGACAGAGATAGACGGCATCATCTTCATTGACCACTTTCGGCTAATACTAGGCCCTGTTACCTAGCAACATGCCTTCATTCAGCATGGATGTGAGCCAACATATCTGGAATATCAGTAGTAAAATAAAATTGTAAAATCATAAAATAAACACTGGTTGCCTAGTAACACCACAGGAATCTCTCTGGATGCATCCCTTGCCCATCAACAAATAATACGCACAAACACAACACCAGTACTCAACCAAAAAAAAACAAAAAAAAAAACAACACTGTCATTGGATATTTGGACATTTTTGAAACTGCAATACACAATGTACCCAGGACATATCCAAGGAGAATAAGGAGTCCAATGACAGAATCATGTCAGAAACATTAACATGACTATCTGGCCTGACAACCTGACTAATCCTGCTGTCAATTTGCTATTGACAATTCAATCACCTGAGAACGATGACAGAAGACCCAACAGATGGTTTTCTGCTCTGCTGATGGTTGGCGGCGGTTGCGTCACGTCAGTGAACCACGCTCTAAACGTCTGACAATGACTAATATTATCCCTTCCACAAGCATCACAAATCGATGTTTCTGCATCCGCCACCGGGCAAACTGCAATCACACTCTTCCCCATATTCCTCATTAGCATGCGGGCACAGGGACATGCCTTGCGTCTGGGCCCCTTAAATGAAGATAACACCAGGTGCACCAGCACCAGCATATATTTCCACGCTCCACAAAAAAACAGTGCTACTTATTGCACCTCACAGCATTTTGGGAGTCTAAGGTCTGAATTTTGGCTCCCTTCTCGGCGCCAGTATCGAGGGAGTGCCACGCCTACCTCTCTGTCCAGCAGTGTGGGTGAGATCACCGTGACGATGTCACCCCTCTCGGGGTCGATGTAGAACATGTTGGGGGAGGGCTTGTCAGGGGATTGCTTGGTAATGAAGTAACGCAGCACCGCGTTTTCCGTGCTGGGGTCGTCCGCATCGTAAGCTGTCATTGTCATCACCGTGGTTCCTGGGGAAAGCACACAAACACACAAAGGCCTTCACTTATTGAAGCCCGCAGAAGCCAGAATCATTATTATTATATAATCATCATTATCAATACATAATCAATAATAATAATTAATAATTCCTCTGCATCGAGGATCCTCCTTCGAAAAGCTTTGCAAAATAACAAATACATTCATTTCTTTTAATGAATTAAGCCTCCTGTAAACACATGAGACTTTATTTACAAACTACCCCCCCCCCCCCCCATTGGTCAGAAGGCACTTTGCTATCTTATTTGAGAAAAGGATCTCGGCCCACACACTGGGGGTGCAGTAAGCTACCCCCCAGCTCTGCACGTCCCGGTCTCCGAGAGCCCAAACATTATCCACCTCAAATCACTCTTTAATAAAACGTCTGGGACTCCAAGTCAACAGTCCAGTGCCATTTTCAGACGATTTTATACATCATCTGAAGGATTCATGAACCGCCTTGCCAGGGAAACCATTGTCGACCACGGAACCATCTGGACGAAGGCCGACTGAGATTCCCTGCAGGATACGGAGATACTTAACTTACTTCCAGGCTATTTGAGCTTCTGTTCACCATATTATATACCTCTATTCAATAGCAGAAAAAATAGTTTTGGAGCAAAATTTAAAAAGCAAATGTGGTATATTTCTTAATTATAAAGCGATTACATTTATCTGAGGAATAACTGCAATGCCTGATAGATTTGATGGTTCTACACTGTAAGTGCCAAGTAAGAATCGATGGTAACCACATTACGGATTGAATCTGAGTGTCCAAAAGCAGGCAGATACAGGCCATCAGATCTCCATTACCTTATTATCAACACCCTTTGTATTTCGCCACAACAGCTGACTCTCCTCAACCGAAATGCACACAGTCACACATATTTCATCATGGGACCTTCGGCAGACAAATAAATGTTCCCCCGACCGGCGAAGGCTAGCTGACAGGATTTCTGAAATATCACGTCAATATCTCGGTGGGGGTGTAATCCCCCGAAGTCTCCAGCTTTATATGGGCTCAGTTGTATCGACAATAATGAGTGGTGCTGGTGCGGGGGGGTGGCAAATAGAAAGGTATGACAATGAAATTGCAGCCTCCCAAGTCTCCTGCTTTGAACAGGGAGAGCTGTTGATGTCTTCATCGTGGCAGACCGTACCGGCCCAATCCGGACAGTGTGAACGGGTCAGCCACAGGGCACCTAGAACCACATGCTCAGTCTGTAGCGTGGTAACATTCCTGACCTGGCCGATTTACAGCAAGAACACACCACAAGTCACATTTCACGCTTTATTTGCCACAAGTGGACGGCACGATGCTTTAGCCAATAGTGCTAGCTGTCACACTTCCACGATTGCGGGTTTGATCCCATCGGCATATTTGGTATTTATGCACAAGAGTCAACTTATTTTTAGGGTATCAACTTAAATAATATCAAATGAAGATATTAGATACAAAGGGACAATTAGATGCTTTACATTTAAATGCATCTTCATAATGCATACATAATATTTTTAATGAATAAGACATCCTAGCTGTAATGAACATTAAAAACAAGTGTTATAATGTTTGTTAGTAACGTATATTAATGGTGTTAAGGTATGTTAGGTTAAGGTAACACTTACACGCTGCTTATGTTAGGTGATGTTCTATGAATGCATGATGAATGTATCTTGAAGACACACAGAATGTTCTATGGATACATTATAATGGCATTATAAAGGTGCAGTTAATATAAAGCATTACCAGAAAAAGTTATGTGTGAACAGCTGCACCCACGTGCTTGTAATTTGCTTAGCCAGCATTGTTACGTGACTGCTCCATACTTTAATCAGTAAAGGGATAGGCAGCTAAAGTGGGATATGACTTATGCTTGTAATGAACTAAAATAACAATCAGCACATTAATCATCGCAGGAAAACAATGCCTATCATACTAAAAAACCCAGTTACTGTTGATTGATACAATTAAAACTAAATCAAAGGGCTCTAGTACAGACGAAAGGTTAAACATGTGAGCTAACTTAATTTGGTTCCTTTGTGGACCTCAAACAAAAGTACAAATTAGTATTCAACTTAAGGAATTGATTAATTTAATTGTTCTGGGCCTATGAGCTTTTCTAGGGGATTAAATAATTAATTGATCATAATTATATTTGGCAATCTATTATTTTAAGGGGCATAAATTTATCAGTACAAATACACCTTCATAAAACTAATCAAAAACAGTTCAATCTCAAGGAAAACTGATTTCTTGGGGCTGAGTTCCTGTACAGCAGGGGTGATAATATCTCCATTAAGCAATGAGGTGGGGTGGAATGACGTTCCCAAGCCGAACACTAAGTGGTTACAGGAGGACTGGACATTTTAAACCTCCTCCAAAGCATGTTATACTGTATCTACACTGCTTTCTAGAAGGTTCTCCTACCATGTCTTGATATTTTACATCGTACATATCTGATTTACAGGTGGATATTTGGCAAGTCAGTTCAGGACAAATTCCTTGGAAATGGGGTAGGTACCCTTGAAGACCTCAGTCCCCACTTCCCCATATGTGCATTGTTTAAAGGGCTCCATGCAGAGGATGGCGCTTAGACACAGCGGCCTACATGAGTTTTACGAGGTACGTGGGGCGTGGGGGAGGTTATGCTTGGGGGAACTCAGATAAACAACCTTCCTTGGTTTGAGTTTCAAACATGTATTGAAATTTTTGGTAAATAACTTAACAGGGATTTCATACCGGGAGTTAAATTATTACAGCAAGTGAAGGTATTGATTTCCCAGAGAAGAACCCCGAGGGGGCAGCGGGCGGAGCCTCAGAACCCATTACCTCAGCTCCACTCGGCTGTGACTGGGAGCACGCTCCAGGGCTGGATTTACAGCTACACTCTGAGGAATATTTTTCCCACCCATTTGCTTCTCTCCAGACACAGAGAAAAATTCCAGTTCAGTCCCGGGCCCAGATTGCAGGAAAAAAAAAAAAAAGAAAAACAAATTCTGCACTGTACACAAAAAGGTAATAGAAAATGACCATTAAACTGTGCCAATACCACCGCTGGACAAACAGAAAAATGACAAGGCATAAGGAAAAAGACTTGGAAATCTGCAGAACCCCGGCTGTGATAGCAAACGCTATGTGTCGCCTTCTGTGTTTAATAACACAAGCTACTTTTAGACTGGTGTTGGCATCGTGGGGCAAAGGGCTTCTGGTCTGAGACTTGAACCAACAAATTTGTGCCAGGTGGTCAGACAGAGCACTGACGACTCCCTCTCATGTTACACCCGACAAAGACTGTGAGATGGTGGGGGGGGGGGGGGGATGCTGGCCTGGGGATGGCAGCAGAGGACACAGCCAGAGGGCCTGAGGCCCGCCAGCCCGCCATGCTCACTCCAGCGTTCCTTACCGATCGGTCCACCTGCTTAGCCACGTACGTAACAGCGCCATGTGGCCTAAGTGGAGAAAACCTGAGTAAATAGGCCTGTGATTGGCTGACGAGGTGACTACACTAAAACATGAACCACGATTCGCTGCCAGTTATCTCTGTGACTCACTGGTGGTATAATTATCATTAGTGTCTGAATGAAAATGTGTATGTTATTTCCAGCTAATCTATGAGAGCTACTGACCCCATCATATACCTTGTTATATTCTGTACACCAAATTTTCTCATTACATATTCACACAATGTAGCTTTGGAAGTGTTTAGAAGGAAAACAATAACTAATGCCAGGAAATTTTGCCATCGGTCCCTCCTTTCCAAAGATTTAAACAAGACTCACAGAGCAGCAATATTTATAATATATTCCATCCTATACTTGCACTCATACATGTTCATTTTGTACCAGTATTAGCGCAACTGTGTTTACAGAGGCTGAGGGGTATGGGGGGGAAAAAAGACTACCACAACAGCAAGGCTTCATTTCCATGTGTAATTAATTCTCCGTTCTGCATTTGCACGTATTTTCACTCCAAGCCTGTCACCTAGCAGGGGATTTACACAGAGCCGGGATGGAACCAATAACACACACGCCTCCTGTTTCCCCAGGGACCGAGTCAGAGTGCGGCACTCTCGCCAGTGTACCAAGGAAACAGAGAGTGTGAGTGAAAGTTACAGAATTAAA
This sequence comes from Hyperopisus bebe, assembly GCA_026777045.1. Classification (NCBI taxonomy): domain Eukaryota; kingdom Metazoa; phylum Chordata; class Actinopteri; order Osteoglossiformes; family Mormyridae; genus Hyperopisus; species Hyperopisus bebe. The sequence continues at coordinate 25,046,482 of JAODJW010000019.1, forward strand.
ATGCAAACTACAAGAGCCCGATTTGTGTTATTATAAATTCTTTATGTTATCACAGTTCTGAAATCTCTATTTAAATCTAACATGCAATTAACTTCAAATTCTAGATTCAGTCAATAAAACAGGAGTGTTGAATCTGAGCAGATATTGTTCACCTGTAGATGGACAGTCCTGCCAATGACATGGCAGCCGCTTCTCTCACAAAGCAATAATGTCTAGAAGAAACAAGCAATCAATAAAGATGACCAGCTATAAAATATCTTTGTATCACAGGATATTAATACTTGCAGTAAAAGGCCATAGTCATCAAAAGTATCCTTTAAAAAACAGCTTTTTCCACAGGTAATGGTTTTGAAAGTAAATCAGTACAATTCAAGGGTTTCCTAGAGCAGCATATCGTGATGAAATTTTCAGTTTCCTGCAGTCACTGATAGGATGGATGTTTGTTTCAATCAAATTATGCTGGCATGTTTTAAAAGATATAGTGTTTTACTTACTTAGTAAATTTTTTCTCCTGCAAAGGAATCAAAGTGAAGATTAATGCTGGCCTAGCTGACACTGAGTGGGTAGCGACTTGGAAACTGTTCACTCCCAGAGCAGCACATGACTTTAATCAGGGGACGGGGAGGAATCCCCAATCGCTTGGGAGTCTCTCCTCGAAATGCTTTGCCGCCGGTTACTTCATTTACCTCACGGACACCAAGTGGAGAAGAAGAAATCAGCGATGACTAACGCCGGCATGAAACCGGTGCTGGACAGAAAGACAGAGAGCGCTGATGGTAATTGAGAGATCGAGGCCTCTGTGAGCTCCTATTCGCGGCAGCTTTTCCGCGGAGTGTAAACAGCCGGGATCGCTGGGCAGAGCGACGCAGCACGAGGACAGCTCTCCGATGCATTATTTACATGGCTCTGCCTTTTAGGGGAAACAAAGGCCTCTGTACACAGAGCGAGAGCGGCACTTCTGGGTCAATTAGCGGAGCAGACATTAGGGAGCAAACAGGGAGACGTGGAAGGTCATAAAGCCCTCGGAGCCCCCTGAGCCGTAGTGGAATGTGTCGGCCTCATTGCAGCTCTTTGCTTTCCTTTGCAGGAATTATGTCGGGCTTTAGGCATGAGCTTTTCACATAAGCGTGGGCATACTGATTAGCGAGAGGGGACTTCCCCAGGCTACCCCCCCATTCTGTGGACTTCTGTGGTCATTTGCTCCTTTCATCTCTGTATACCTTATCCTCTCCACATATGTGCGACTATCCTTTGCTTATATTTGTAGCATTTCACAGACATAATTATTCCTTTTATCGTGCAACCACTTGCTCACAACAGAGCCCCCCCCCGGACAGAGCGTGTCATCGCACCGTTCTCCATGTTACTGCAATAAGAGAGAGGAGGGGGCGGGGCATTATCCCAAGCAGATGAAGAGAGACTAGAGTAGAGTAGCTGTACTGGCAGCCATTTTACCTAATTTTATGTTTGCTCAGACTGCTGTCTTCTGAATACATACTGTAACATTGTAACATTCACCGAAACAATGTTCCTGAAAGCAGAGTACAGCTTAGTACAGCAGAGTACAGCTTAGTACAGCGAAGAAACTCTGCTTGCAAAGTTTCCCTGTTTCTTGCCATATGCTGCGCAGTGGAACCCCCCCCCCCAAGTTCCAGTGCTCTGCTAGCATACACACCAATGGTTGTCAGGGTCAGCCCCTGTCGTCTCACTGTGTCCCTTCCCCGTTTGGCCAGCAGGCGTTGCTGGTCATCCCGTCCTTCATGTGTGTCTGAGTTTCTCCTGTTCTCTGTTGGCCTCATGGCTCA
>JAODJW010000019.1:25060132-25071030 GCA_026777045.1 Hyperopisus bebe
CCCCCCCCCCCCCCCCCCCCGGAGCACACCCTCAGCCTCTCACCGATTCTGTCAGTCCCCCCCGACGCTCAAGCCGCACAGCATTTACTGAGATGGGCATGGGCACAATGTTTATCCCCGTTAGAGTAGAGACCAGGACTTAATAAGGAAAAGCATTGGAAGCGGCTATGGGATGATTTATGAAATGTTCCAGCCGCGTAAGACTGAGTGCTGAGCCCGACGAAGTAAAGATACGGCGGAGGAGGGAGGAGAGGGCAGCGTGTCTGGGCGCAGTTCAGCCTTCATGCATAGTAATTGGGAGCATCTGGAGTTTCAGGCCGCGACGTGCGTGATGGAATAATGCGCGGGAACGTGAAGAAAGGCCTCCTGAGATCCATCACAGTCAGCGATGTCGGCTTGGGGTGCGAGCGCATGATTATTTTAAGTACCTGGCATTCGTCGGCGATAATGTAGATGAGGGGGGTGGCAGCACGGCGGGGTGGGTGGGGACGCCACAGAGAAAACAGACATAAGCAAGCTTTAAAAGAACATGCAAAATGCAGCGCCTCGGAAAACAGGGGGCGGCCGTAATTGATCGCAAATTATCACTAATTAAACCGCTGATAGGTAATTGAATACATGCCAGTGAACAAATACGTCTCTTCTTGAAGAATTTCCTCATCATTAATATTTCTGTAAATATTACCCAGGCCTCCAGCAGCTGATTTTTGCTAGCGTGCGAATGCAACATTATGCTTCGATTAGCATACAGCCCGTTCTCCTGCCATTCGCATTCATCACCTGTGTAATATCGCAACTGATTAAATTTCATTTGTCTTGGCAGAACCTTTATTTTTGCAGATGTATTATGCGCATGCTTATTTATTTTTCCGTTTACAGTTTAGTTTCCTAAAGTTTTCAGAGTATTAAATGCTTTCCTCCCGCTTTCTTGTCAGTTTGTAATTAAACAACTAGTCGTTAAGCGTGCGCTCGGAAGCCCACAAGCCTTTGCTCCAGCTTCTCCGCCCGCTCGCCACCTGTTTCCCCAGCCTGACAACCTGCCTCGACAGCCGTGTGATCCCACGGGTGGACTCCGTGCCAAAGATGCCACTTCCGGAAAACCATTCACAGGCTCACAGGCTCCTCAAGCAGCAAGTAATGGGTGTCTTATAGTAACATTTTATTAATTTATCAGACATTTTTTTTTTTTTTATCCAAAGTGATGTACAACTGAGAAAGCAGAGTGAGACGGTTCCTGGAGCAACTGGTGGTTAAAGGCCAAGCTCAGGGACCCAACGGTGAAATCATTCCCTGGGTTTTGAACCAATGACCTTCTGATCACAGGTACAGCATCCCAACATGCTGAGCCAATCACTGCAGGAAAACAAGGACCCAAGCCAGAGGACCCCTCCGCCACCACCAGCAGTACCAGTGAGCTGAGTCAGCAGGTGAATGCTATAGACAGACCGCCTACCCCCCCCCCCCCACCATGTGGAAAGGCCTGCCCACTGGTCCCTCTGGTCTGCCCTGGCAGCTCATTGTAAAGACAGCAGGGCAGTAGGCTGGGCATGGGGGGACAGCAGTGGGCATTATGGGAAAAGGCCAATTCAGCGAGCTTCCCTTCCGCCCCTCCCTGCCCCACCCCACACCAGGTTCCCGCTCTCCAGCACCGGACGACGTGCCACATCTGCCCACGTGCGCTGAACTCATACCCCCCCGTCGTGTTTCCATTACTGAGCTGCTGGATGCGAAGCAGACTACCCCGACCGGGCATGGAGGGCACCGATGGGCAAATTGCCGGCTACGCTGCCCAGTGCCACATGGGAAGGGAAACACGGGCTGGATGACTGCTTTGGCCCCCATTTAGAATGACTGATAAGGGGGGTGGGTTTTTGGGTAGGGGGGGAGCTAATGAGTACCTTCACCATCAGTAACTCCGCAAACGGTTCACAGTCATGACATTATTATACAGTTTGATATACTGAAGCAATTCTAGTTATGTACTTTTCTCAAGGGTACTGTAGTGTGTCCCTACTGGCACAGTTCCCACCACTGTGTGTGTGTGCATGTGTGTGTGTGCGTGTGTGTGTGTGTGTGTGTGTTGCTTCTATGAATCACAAGATATGGGTCAACATTAAAGCATCCCAGGAGTCCTAGCTCAGCGTAGATTTTACTCATCAATATTCATCACCTGGGAAATGAAGGCACCGCGAACCTAAATTACATGGAAAAGAAGCGAGGAGGCCCAAAATTAGCCTATGTTACCTGGCGAGGCAGGCCTCGCGAATCAAATTAGCAAGCAGCTTACAAGCGAGGGAGAGCAGGAAACTAGGAGAGCCACCTCAGACAGAGGGAAAGCAATCCTCACGTGTACAGGGTAAGAACTACAGACAGAACAGCAGTGGGGAGAGTGAGCATCAGTTGAGCTCTGGAGATGCAGAAAAAGGGACGCAAAGCTTGCAGTATTCAACATGGGTGCTACACACAAGGTAATAGATTACAGCCAAGTGTCCTGTTTAGCCCCTCAAATCAGGAAGGGCACAGAAGCTGAGGTAGATGAACATGTTAACTGCGTTATGATGTCGCTCTGCTGTCCCCCCCCTCCCTGCCATCCACTCCTCCAACTCACTGTATGATGCGGACGGCTGCAAGGACAAGACGAGGGTCCCGATGTCTGACCGTAAAGCCTGTCAGCAGCTTCAGAAGGCAGCTGTGGCCCAAAACGATGTGTCTGACCTGAAACCCTCCCGAAGGGCCACCAAGACAGTCAGGGGGCGTCACTTCCACGTCCTCTGTACCGCAACGGCTTCCTTAATTCTTAAGCTTAACCTGGCACGATGTCCTGAGCATGATGCTAGTAACATCACCACGTGTACACAAAAACTGACACATCACCACGGGCACACAAAAACTGACACATCACCACGTGCACACAAAGACTGACACATCACCACGTGCACACAAAAACTGACACATCAGCACTCAAACACGCATATGCTCAAAAGCACAGACCAATGCTGAATGAATGCAAACACGTTGTTCACTTGTTTGTGTGTGTGCGTGTGTGTATATATGTTTAATTACATGGAAGGGAAACATGATTAGCTAACCCATTCAGCATAAAGCTCTATAATTATGAAACTATGCCTATTTACTGTACATTCAGCGTTCACGCCATTTTGCGCACAAAAACTGACACATCACCACGTGCACACAAAAACTGACACATCAGCACTCAAACACGCATATGCTCAAAAGCACAGGCCAACGCTGAATGGATGCAAACACGTTGTTCACTTGTTTGTGTGTGCGTGTGTGTATATATATATAATTATATGGAAGGGAAACATGATTAGCTAACCCATTCAGCATAAAGCTCTATAATTATGAAACTATGCCTATTTACTGCACATTCAGCGTTCATGCCATTTTCCATAATCCTACCCCACTGATTAGGTGGTTAACTGTAATTCTTGTCTATGTCTTAATGTCCATCTCTTAAAATGTCATGTTTATATTGTTTGGTAAGGCTTTTCATTAACTGCACCTTCATAATGCCTTTATAATGCATGCGTAGAACTTTCAGTGCATCTTCATAATGCATTGACAGCTTTATTAACAAGAAACATTATACATGATAATAACCATTATAATTGTATAATCATGTAATGTTTCTTAGTAATGTATATTTAAGCTGTTGAGTTACATGCTTCTTACGAATGTTCATATAAAGCTTACCTATTGTTTTATATATCTCAATATTTATATTCTATTACTTGACCAATGGGAACAATGCTTCATCTCACTGCATGACCCCCTGCATCATACAGTAAAAGATACTTTGACTTCGACTTGACTTTTACCACCAATTCGCTTTGCATGCTCTTCACATTACAAAGTGAAGCCCAACAAAGTCTGTCCTCATGCCGCAGTGCTTCCTGTACCAGATTCTCATTAAGCAAACAATTATCAAAACTATGCTGATGAAGGAAAGAATGCTGATGGTAATAATCTTTAACCAATGCCCAGGCTCTCGTAGTGAATAAATACGAAACTGTGCTATCTTGTTGTGTCAAAGCCTGGTGACATTTCCCATGGTGCAATGCTGTTGTCTCAAAGCCCAGTGACATTTCCCATGGTGCAATGCTGTAGCGTCAAAGCCCAGTGACATTTCCCACGGTGCATTGCTGTTGTGCAAAGCCCAGTGACATTTCCCACAGTGCATTGCTGTGGTGTCAAAGCCCAGTGACATTTCCCACAGTGCATTGCTGTTGTGTCAAAGCCTTGCAGAATTTCCCACTGTGCAATGCAAGCTTCTATGCCGGGCAAAATCTGCAAAACAAACATAATGATGGCCTATTGCATTGGTCTTGCATAAGACATAACTAATATCTATTAAATTATACATATGGGTCTTGATGGGTGTTTTCACCTTTCTTAACAATTTCTGTCATTAACAACAACGTGAGGCCCGTTAATAAATGCTTACTCCTTAAAATTCAACCTTCGTCAGACTTTACCCTTGAGACTGGCGTATGATAATCATGCAGGCCAAATGAATACCCACATATCAGGCAAAATAGCAGCACCGCAAGCCTAAACACTGCAGTAGCCTGAAGAGCCACACACAGCTACTTACAATCACCATGAGTAATATCAGATCACAAACATAAGCATCACATTACAAATTATTTGCAAACAAACTCAATTTCTTCCATGTGGGTTAGTGATATAAATTCCCTCATACATGTGCTGGAGAACCTAACCAATGCACATTTTTTTAGCTACACCTGCCGGAGAAGCTATATAGGCGAGTGCTGGTGAAGGGGTTCCAGCAATGGAAACCCCTGCCAACAAAACAGCTCACACCCCCCCAGTCTACACCCCCAGAAGCCAGGGGTCTGCAGGTATTTGCTGGGCTCAAATGACCCAATCAGCCTGAAATCAACAGATACCACATGGTGCCGAGAAGCGGCAGGCTAACATGCTGTAGCACACCTGCCAGCAAGCCGTCCATTACCATTTAGAAAACAAAGGGGGCACAGAAGGGGAGGATATTTAATTCTCGACTGAAATTGGGACACAGAAATATGTGGAGGCACACGAAGGGAGGGCAGTAGGTAGACAGGCTCACCGAGCCAAGGACAAGAGACGCGGTCATAAATAAATGCAGAGCCGCACCAAAGTGATGAGCGGAGAGGCACCTCCCATTGTCAGTCACCGATCAGTGATTCCCTTTGGCTTAAACGGGGCTCTGGCAGCGCACTTTGGTTCTCAAGCCTTTGTTCTACAAAGAGGTCGTCTAAAACTTCAGTTTTGTCCCAGAGACATATAGCAAAGCATCAGTACACATACCGATGCTACTATATAAATCTTTCATGGAAATTTTAAAGGAAACCTCTGTCTAGCATCACAAGCTATGGGAACTTCATGGACAGGTGGTTACCAATGGTCTCCTTTATAACTATAAGCTCAATGCAACTTAGACAGATCTTGCTTGTATGGAAACTTGCCCAAATAAGGTATTGACCTGGACAGAGAATACCAGTTAAAGTATACCTATTCTGGACGTTTCCCCCTAGTTTTACTACCCCGCTGTTATCAGGAGAATCCAATAATTTCTTAGTCACACAAAGAGTTCATCAAGGGCTCAGTTTATCACATGAACCACTGCTGCTAATGGTCAGCGTTTTAACCTCTGACCTTCCACAGTAAGTAAACTGCAATTTTATATGGTGTACGTGTATAAGAGCGCGCAAAATGTGGCAGGGAAGCACTTAACCTGTGGAGATGGAGTCTCACTCTCGAGACAACTGAGACGGCGGCTGCGCCTGAACTTTCCAGAAGCTCATTGATGGCTGTCCCGTTGCATGAACGAGGTGAGCACCAAGGGACAGGCTGTGCAGAGCAGTTAAATCACTGCTACTACAGGCTAAGGAGGTCTAACAGGAGTGGTGGGGCAGTGCACTGGATGAAGGCATTCGGGTCTCAGGAGGGATCTTGCTGTGGAATCATTGAGCCGAGAATGTAATCTGTGGCTCCCCAGTTAAATATCGAGTGGCAAGAACTGATAAAATTATCAGTAGTTTGCATAGAAGTTGCAACTGAGACACTCCGGGTAAAATATAGATCTTCTGGCGGGTTCTTGTGTGGAACATGCTGCAGAATATGCGATGCTTCCCGGGTGATTCCCTTTGTTGATGAATCGCAATCGGTCGAATGCGTGATGCAAACGCTCTGGAGAGTTTTCCGGCCACCTTGGGACTGGCATGCAAGCAGTGAGAAATTCCGTGGCGGATGCTAGGGCACAAAGCGACTGCAATCGCGGCAACGTTATGGGATAGCTACACGAGGATGCTGTTCCATTTCCAGAACAGAACACAGCAGGGGCTGCAAATAAATAATTTATCTGAACATCGTCCTTCACAGGAAATTCGCCAGCAGATAAAAGAAGTTTCGAATAAATTTAAACCAAATCTTAAATAAAGGAAAACATGCCCTATTGAGGTCTATCTAAAATGGGTAGGAGTAAAACTTTTTTCAAGGAGAGAATGAGTAATGCTGGGTGGTCAACAACCAGAAGATAAGTGTCTCCTAACAAAATGACACAGGTACTTCTCAAAGCGACCGCACACCGCCCATGTTCCTCAGAGCAAACATGCCTTTGTTAATGCTCCATTTTGTCTATAAAGTGCTTCAAGCAGAGGCAAGATCGGACCACATTATCTCCCAGTACACCCAAGAACAATATGATAGCACTTCAATAGCAAATGACAGCACTTTCGACAGTCTTATAGCACCTTTTGAAAAGTTGCTTAAATTGGTTCCTGCGATGAGTATGTTTGTCTGACTCATCTCTGACCTTGAATCCTAGACCCTGTTGTTCAGCACCAGTAATATCCCATTTGAACTGACCAAATTAGGAACAGTATTTGAAACACGAAAACCATCATTCTCAATATCCCACATTTTGAATATTAGGAGAATTAGCAAGAGTTGATTGCTTTGGGGAAAAAAGATGTTTCTACCTCAGAAAACATATGAGAGGAGGTAAAGAGCTCACATGATTACAGCGCCCTGCTGCACCCACCACAGGAACGAGAACCTGAGTGCGGCAGGTGACACCTCAACATCACACTAGTCCCAATGGAACAGTGTGAGTTTTTTCCGATAGCTGGAAAGCCAATCCTACCACCACCCACCAAATTTTCCCTGTAAGTCAAAAGACCTCCTTACAGGGCAGGATGCAGATTAATGTCATACCCAGGAGAAAGCAATTGTAGGTTAAGGGCCTTGCTCAAGGCCCCAACAGAGTAGGATCAATCCTGGCATTCACGGGGGTTCAAACCAGCAACCATCCGATTGCTGGCACAGATTCCTAGCCTCAGAGGCACCACTCAACCCAAAAAATAAAATATATGGCTACAATTTAAATGAAAAGGAAAGAAACAACCCAAAGGTCTCCATTCCTGGACCAAGGTCTTCTCAAACACTGCCCTTGGAGATCCCACCTCAAGATCTCACCTCCAAGGTTCAACTGCATCATGACCAAAACTCGATTATGACAATGATCACTTGGGACTGCGACTCCCCATCTAATCCTGGAAAAATGCCATGCATGTGAAAAGGCGTAATCTAATTTTCTGCAGTACGGAGTAATCGGGGTGATTGGAGCACAGTGGTGACTTCGGTTTATATCAGAAGTGGACTAATTCAGCCTCAGCAGGGAGAAAAGAGGCACTTATCTAGAAACATACGGCAAAATGTCAGCCTTCACAAAGCAAAGCTTCACTCTAACTTTATGCAAAGTGGGAGCAATGAGTGGTGCTGTTGTACATTTAATAAAAATGCCGCAATCACCATGTTTCAATACAGGTACAGAGCAAATGCTAATAACTGTTAGTGACCTATTCCACTGGTAGGAGACAAGGTACAACACTAAAAAGGCAAGATTTATGGTATTACACGTCTGGTTTATTGTTCCTTTTAAACAGTAACTATAGCTTGCAGAATTATACAAGAGTATCCTCTACAGCTTGTCAATTATATCTTTTTGTAGACATACAATAAGGACAAATGAATAGATTATTGATGCATTTATCAACTGAAACAAACTGAGAGTAAAAATATAGGTAGATGAAGGACACAAGTTTAAATCCTAAACAGGGCCCCACTTTGCACCCTAAAAAGTTATTTAGAAGATTACAGAATTCCTGATGTAAACCAAAAATATAATTTCAGCCAATGGGAGGCATGTAGGGAGACCCAGACACCATTAGGCGTGCACCCTGTAATGTTGTTTTTTTTTTGTGCAGTTTCTATATGGCAGTAATTTAGATGTTTAATTTGCCTGAATCCTGTAGTAGCACAGCTCTGGCAGACCATTACCTCATACCCCAACCTTAATAAAGAGAAATGTAAAATATTAGCAGGTATGCCACACTACATGGTCCTGTGATGAACTGGCATCCAGGTCAGGGTGTCCCCTGCTTTGTGTCCTGTGTTGCCAGGAATTTCAGGCTCTCCATGACACTGTACTGGATAATCCGTTAAAATATGGATGGATAGATGATATGCTATGCCTTTAATGATATGTGGATCAATATGTGGAAATTGTAAATCACTATACAGGATCATCAGCTGAGCAGCAAAACAGATACAACGAAGCAGCCTCAAACTGACCAGCATCCCTCTTGAGGAACATTGTGTGCATTATAAGTGTTCAATTCTCAGTAGTCATGGCAGCAGAACCTTCCAGAAGCGGAATCAAGGCAGAACACAAGACCGGCTTTGTTAGTGGAGCGTTGTTTTCTCATCTCGCATTAAAATGCAGGAGCAGTGCCCGTGGGCCAGGTCAGCGGGCCAGCCTCACGGCAAAACGAGATGCCGCTCCGTCCTCCTGGAAGGTGCCACCATCTCAGCTTGAAGCCTCACGCCAGCTGAGGAGCTCCCACTGATTGCCAATTTAAGAAGCTTAATTAAACTCCATTCCCACAAAACGCGAAAGTCAATCGCATTGACAAAACAAATAAAAAGTTAAGGCATGTCTTTTTTCCCGCTTTTTAAGCAGTTGTGTCTCTTTTTTAGTCACTATCTACGTGGTCGAATTTTCTCATAATTTGTTTACGTAATTACCGAAACCAGGTCCTGGGCATGCGCACAGAGACTCAGCGCACTGCTGATATTATCCAAGCGGCCCGGAGATGTAGAAAGTACTGGGTGTTGTTGGGGTGATGTGGTGGACAAGCCTGGACACAGACTGTGGGGAGGATGTGGCACCTGCTACATAAGAACACAAAGGGACCAAGTCCAGCCAAGGGTTCCACCACAACTGCCTGCATCCACACTATATGCAGCTCGGACCAGCACCATGATTCATTTAGGTCCGTGATACTCAAGAAAGCTCCGGAGCAGGTTTCCCAGGGATTTGGATCTCTGTGGTCGGGGGGTGCAGAAGGTAAAATTTACAGAACAGCCCGGACCAAACATTTACCTCTCGTGGACTGGATTTGGCCCGCAGGGGGGGCCCTGTTCTAGCTCACTGTCCTGATGATTTTGGGGAGGGGGGTCGATCTGACTGAAACATAATGACCCACTTGAGCAAGCAGAGGTAAGATAAGGAGACAGGGAAGGAGCCAGGCTGCCTCTCCATCTCACACTTGGATTTATTTTGTTTTTTTATGTATATAAACTTTGTTTCCCCAAAGGAAAGAATTTATACCTTAAGCTACTGTCAGAAACTTTGTTTGTCGCTCAGATATTCAGCTGTCAAAAACATGACTATTCTTTCATTACTTATAAAAGAGGCTCTTTGCCTCTTTGACTTTTTCATGGAACACTACTCCAAAATTAAAGATAAAAAAGTCTACAAAATAAATGAGTCTTTTCAACACAGCATGGAATTTACTTCCTTCTCCTGGGATGCAAACAATCCAGGGATTTTCGATATAAATGACTGAGGGTTCATGTTGACTCTGTGATTTTCTGAAAGGAATGTCAGAGAAATCATGCCTGTATTCGTTAAACTTTGACAGTACGTAGCCTATCTGCTCCTTGGGCCCTTTTGTGAAATATAGTTCAGAATTTCAATGTCTTGTGGTATGACACGAATGCATTTAAAAGTATTACATGTTATTTAGGTGATAAAAAATAACTCAAATATGTTCTGACATGCATGTTCTCGGAAGAATAGGGCATGCTATATCGTATCACATACATCAGCGAAGGTCAGGAGACCGAGTGAATTAATTTCATATTTCTCTGGTAATGACAATGATGCTAAGTGGTTGTGATAGAAGGTATTTCTAAAAATATCAACATTATTATGCAAGTATAGGTAACTTTAGTCTTTATTTTTCTGCCATATAATGAGGTTATTTGTAATGCCACAGGATGATATCTGAGGCAATTTATTGCACCTTAAATCAGTCCTCTGTGCTGTTTCACACTCGGCTGTGATTATCAGAGTACTCCTCACACAGCCGGCAGTATTTCACCACACCACACTGCCTGGCCCTGGATGTGCTGTTCACTGTCGCCTTGCACTGACCCAGAGTCAGTCTGGAGAAATGCAAACGCTAACAAAATGTAAATGTACCATTTATCATGCACTACAATATCTTATACACATTCCCACTTTCTAGTGCCCTTAAATTTCTAATAGTCAAAGCTTATGAAGGTTCAGTTCTGGGTCTTTGGATTACTGGTGCAGGGGGTGTATGAATTCTGAAGAGCAATTTAACACAAATGCCCACTGTTAACTTTCTTAGCTATTTGCACAGGTATATCGGTACGTGTTAGTTCTTGCATATCGCTGTCTATTTTAAGGAATACACACATGCAGAGGTGAGAGTGAAGCTTGGGGTCTGTACAATGTCAGCCATTTATCCAGTGAGGGGGGGGGGGGGGGGGGGGTGGGG
>JAODJW010000019.1:25071119-25084766 GCA_026777045.1 Hyperopisus bebe
AATCCAAACCAGGATTTTGTTTCAACCAACCAGTTGAGTACAATGTGATTGTGACTCTTTATAGTGAACTGGTTGGTGCAATCCTGGTTTGGATTTTTACTTTCTGGACCTGAAATGTCCGCCTCTGCAGCTAAATCCTAAACTCAATTTCTCTTTTAGCTTTTGACTAAGTTTTGTTGATGATTTCTTTAAACTCTAAATAAAAAAAGCTACTTAGTATCACTAACACTGAGGGTCTGAAGCAGCCTTTCATTCTATTGGCTGCCAGGTTGCCGTTAAAAGGTCTGTCCTGTGTGCCCTAATTTAGTTTCAGTTGTAGCATAAGGAACAGACTGGTGCTATTATGCTAAACTAGCTCGCTATCCTGTTTCCAGCAAAAAGCAGGCAGTTCACCATCGCGTAGTGCGCACCGTTTTTCTTGCATTTGTTAGATGAGCTGCTCCGTCCGGCATCGATATGGCACGTCAGTGCGTGTCACGAGCTACACAGAGATCGATATACCATCATGGAGACCATGCACGGAGTCACACTCGAACAGGTCCCATCTAGCTGTTCTCGAGCCTGTCCCCGTGTCCCCAATAAGGGAGAACATGACTCGGACTGCACCCCGCAGAAGGAGCACGCCAAGCTCGATTTTTCACGCTATTAATATTTCAGCTTCTTTAAACAAGTCTGGTCAGTTTCAAATGAAAAAGCAAAGTGATCACCAGTGACAGCAGGTTTCAGTGGACTCCAGTCTGCTCCATCCTGAGATTTTTAGTTTTTTCTCTCTTTGTTAGAATCAGCATCCATTGTGGCCCTGTCCCATGTGTCTTTTCCCCAGTTCCCGCTGACCATCCCATTTGGTGTTCCCCTAGAGTGTCTCCCTGCTCCCCAGGCCACTGTGTCATACGATGGGTTGAGTGTGTGGCTCAGAGGCTGATATCCCACCTGTCATGAGTTCAGGCCTGGCCTGAGGCCTGCCGCACCTGTTCTGCTTTTATTTTACCTCTTGGTGTCTGTATGGTTAATTTATGTCATGTTTATAGTTACGTTCTGGGCCCGCAGCTGAGCTCGTTGCGCGGGTGTGTCTGTCTGTGTGCGCTGTGCGTTCCTTTTGTTAACAGGGGACGGTCCTTAATTGTCTGCCAGCGAATCATATCCAGTAAGGCAAGGGTCTAACCTCAGTGAAGGAGTTTAAATAGCTTGGGACCACATCTAGCGACCAATCGTCACAGGATGGACAGGGTAGCAGGGGCACGCCTATACTCCCATCACGCAGGTTCGAGTCTGTGTTAAGACACCCTAGGTGAAGGGGTGAGCGCAACCACCTGTATGTTACGTTTTAAAGCTAGTGTTTAGACTAGTTAGGTGTTATTTTGCTTATTTTATTGAGTTAGACAAACCACTTAAGACTCGTTAAGGAAGCTGTTTGGTTTTGTTTTACTCTTTCCTTTTGCCCCGTCCACAATCCAGTCCCCCCCTTTTTTTTGAGTCTGTTCTGTGTTTAGTTAATTTACCGCTGGGTACTTCCGGTGAAATACTTGTCCTGTCTTTACTCCTCGGCCCCACTGAGTATGTGTGTGTGGACTATCTGTTTGGGGGGCTCCTCCTACTGCCCGCTACTTAATGTTATTGATGCCCCTTCATCCCTAGACGTTATCCCGAGGGCACGTAACATTTATGGTTACCCAGCCCGTGCCTTACCTATATTCTGTTTTACTTGTGTTCCTTTATTTCTCAAAGTGTTGACAGCCCTCTGTGTTTGTTCCTGATTGTCTGATCTGTAGTGTCTGTTAATTGTAAATTACCCCACCTCTTCCTTGTTGCCCTGTGCCCCTAATGATTGGTCGATTTGGTTATGTTTCTCACGTGTTCTGCGTCGTGTTTTGTTAGCAGTGTATTTAAGTGCCTGTCCTTGAACTGTTCCTTGCTGGTTCGTTGTAGTGCTGCTGTGGTATTGTTGTTCTTGGTGTTGCTCCTGCCTTAGTTTAGTTTCGACCCCACATTGTCCCTTTGTTTTCAGTTTCTCCCTTTATGTTCTCTTTTGTTAATAAGACCCTGGTTTCTTAGAGCCGATATGTGGGTCATCTCTTCTTCCGTCATGCCCCGCCATAACATCCTTATCCTCACATTCTAGTCGAATGTCTGGAATATTATCAATTGCTTAAAGTGAGACAAAAACCCATGTTGTTGTTAAAAAAGGAAATGAAATATGGCTGTGCTCCTTCAGGTACATCAGGATGAAGATCACCACTGGACCACATATGACATATACACAATGAGAACAAAACCTTGAAGAAAGCAAACCTACTTCTACCATTGTCTGTGAGTATTCATCAAGCAGCATTTCAGAATACCCAACCTTCTTAGAGAAAGTGGCTGAGGTGCTTGGAAGGGTATGGCCTACAGACTCTGTGATCCTACTGGAAGACCCCAATGCGGGAAGACACCATATTTGTGCACGAGGATGCTCATGACTGTACAAAGTACCAGAGCAGCCTAGGCTAAAGGTCAATGATCAACGTTGTAGATGCACCACCTGCATTGAAACCATGTGTGCTGGACACTCGGATGAAGAGAGGGGCAGAGGTATCAGCTGAGCACCACTACAAGTCAAGGTCTAGAGAGGAAGCTGGGAAGGACTAGGGCGACCCAGAGTAGCAGTCAGGAATTGCTAAGAACATCTGGCCAAAGCTACTGTGTAAGATGAATTCAACTTGCAACTTGTTTCTCACATGCTGAGTGAGAATACTCCATAGTGGAAAGGGTGTGGGGGTAGAAGAATTCAGTCAAGAGATATTGACAACACTGGATGTTGTTGGAGTGACGTGGTTGACAAGCCTCTTCAGCTAAGCATGGATGGTGGGTAAAGTATCCCTGGACTGTCCCTGTTTTTTTCAATAAAGGAGACCAGACACTGTTTTCAAACTATAAGGAGATTCTCATCCTTCCTGGAAAAGCGTATACTAGGGTACAGGAGAAGATACCAATGGTTGGACTTAGGATTGAACCACCTGGCTGTGGTACAACAGACTAACTCTTATCCTTTACATGAATGAAGGTTCAAAGGAATATTCCAACACAATTTGCATGCACTTTGTGGACTTGGAGAATGTTTATGAGCACATGCCCTGACATAGGAGGTACCAGGGGCCACTACTGCGAGCTCTTCGGTCCCTGGATGAATGTAACTAGAGTTGTACCCACGTACTTGGCACGAAATCCAAGCTGTTTAGAGTGAGTGCTGGCCTCTGGCAAGGGTGCATTGTGCCTCCACTCCTGTGAATTTCAGGATATTATGGCACAGTCATAGCTGGAAGGGAACCCAATGTGGAGGGTTAGAGGTGACATACCTGCTATTTGTAGATTATGTTGTGCTTTTGGCCTCATCTGACCAGGACCTCCAACAGGCACTTAAGTGATTTAATGCCAAGTGTAAAGCAGTGTGGATGAGAATCAGCACCTCTAGAGGTGAGGCCATGGTACCTCCTCAAAAAACAGTGGATTGCTCTTTACAGGTAAAGCGAGAGTCTAAACTCAGTGAAGGAGTTTAAATAGCTTGGGACCTTTTTCAGACGTGGTAGTAAGAGGGAACCTGAGACTGACAGGAAGACTGGTTCAGTGACTGGCTTTAATGGGGAATGAGGAGGTCCGTGGTAACGAAGCAAAAGTAAAATTCCCTGATGAGATTTGTGATTTAAATCTGCTTTTTATCCTCGTTTAGAATAATGAGTTGCAAGTACTAACCAAAAGAACAAGGTCACAAGTACAAGCGGCAGAAATTAGGCCCCTCTGCAGGGTTTCTGGTCTTACTCTCTGTGAAAGGGTGAGAAGATCAGAGCTCTGGAAAGACCTTGAAATGGAGCACTCCTTCAGATTGAGAAAAATCAGCTGAAGTGTTTTGGGCATCTCATAAGGATACCAGCTTGTCAGGTGCCCAGGGAGCTGTTCCTGGCACATGCTATTAGGTGGAGACTTCGGGGAAAATCCAGGACATGCTGGTGAGATTATATCTCCCAGCTGTCTTTGGAATGTCTGGGGATATCCCAGAACAACCTAGAATCTGTAGCCATGGAGAACAAAAAAGTCTGGCCCACGACCCTAACAGGCACTGAAGATCTACAAGCAAGATGTCAACAGACTGTTTAGGAGACAAAAAAAAAAAAACAGAATCCCCCTGGGCCCAGATTCTGTCTCAGCTGCCTGAAACAATATGTGAATAAACTGGCACCAGCGTTGACAGACATCTATAATTAATCTCTGGACCTCTGCACTGTACCAGCCTGCTTTAGAGACACTACAGTTTTCCCAACACCTAAAAAGCAGAAGACCACAGGTCCAAATGACTACAGATCTGCTGCCCTGGCCACTATGGTCATGAAGACCTGTAGTTGACATATTGAAAATAATCACAGACCCCTGCTGGACCCAGTTCAATTTGCATACAGGAATAATTGATCTACACACAATGCAATCAACATAGGTCTTCAGTTCAACCTATAGAACCTACTGTAGACCTCTCTAGAGTCTAC
The DNA here is from genome assembly GCA_026777045.1 of Hyperopisus bebe. Classification (NCBI taxonomy): domain Eukaryota; kingdom Metazoa; phylum Chordata; class Actinopteri; order Osteoglossiformes; family Mormyridae; genus Hyperopisus; species Hyperopisus bebe. Next base: position 25,075,634 of record JAODJW010000019.1, read on the forward strand.
ATGTTTTTAGACTTTAGCTCTGTAACCAATATAATAATTACAGAGCTCCTTTAGAGAGAGGCTTACCCAGCAGACCGTATCTGTCTACACGGGCTGGTATCTTCGTGCAGTTATAACAATCTGGAGCGTATTACTCTGAAGACTGTGTAGCAGAAGGTACAGCTCAACAGTTAAATTCAATGCTGAACCCAACATCAAGAAAGCACAGCGTATACATACTGTCGCAGATGAAAAAGTTCAACTTCCAGAGAAAATAACATACAACTCTACATGGACATCATTGAGGGCATCTACACATCATCGCTGAATGTTCAGTTTTAGGTCCACATCAATACGGGACCAGACATCCTCAAGTTTCCAGAGAAGATCATCAACTACTGTATGACCTGCCCTCCCTCCATAATATTTACATGGAGTCCAAAAAACAAGCAAGCAGGATTGTTACCGACCCCTCACACCTTGACTTCAGCAGCAGCCTTTTGGGATGACAGAGAGCTTCTCTCCCCAAGCATTAGCTCTCCCAGACACCTGACAGCATACACCCTCTAATCACTGCACTCTTATTCGTATTGTGTTTGTTATATATCATCATGTCAAAGCTAAATTCCATGTTACTGTGAACTTACACAGTTAAAAAAAAACCTCATTCTGATTCTGAAGCATGCATTTGCAAATTCGCAACACATCACCTGCAGCCGCCAAAGCTCCTCTAAAGACATCCGTGGTGGGTCACATGACAGCATGTTCTTTTTGTGTGTGTGTGTGTGTGTATTCCCCAGTCTTCACGATAACTTGTAATTTCGTTCCCCCTAGGGAAGGATAAAGACAGACTCATCGGAATCACCCCCCCCCCTTCTCACTCTCTGTGCAAAATAGCAGAATGAGCAATAATTAACACAACCAACCAACAGGATGATGATGATGATGATGATTATGATGATGACGATGATGATGATGAGGATGATGACAACAGCGATGATGATGTCAAGAGTGCAGACAGGTAATAACCCCCCCCCCCGAAGACTTGTGGCAGAATAAGTGCCGTACAGAACAGATCAGGCCAGTGAGTGTCTACCTGAGCAGAGCTGGGGTGCACAAACATGGCAGCTAATGAGGCCCGGCTGAGGAGCGCGGAGGTAAAAAGCACATAAAACAGACAGGAGTCCCGATACCGATTCGCGGAATGAGGCTCTTTGATTTCACACCAAAACAAAGCTCCTTTGAGCCAAGACGTCAGGCATTAATGGGTCCGGTACTCCCTTTGATGCAGTATAACTTCTCCTGTGTCTGGGTCTTACCTGAGTACTTTAATCCCTGGAGTGAGTTTTATTTTTTTTTATTTATTTTACACTCTGGTAACATCAAAAGTAATTCTGATATCTGATCTGAACATATGATTTCCTCAAATAACTGCTTTTTTTTGTTTGAACCAGCTAAACCATTAAAGAAACCATCTTTTGAAGTGCCATTTTGTTCTGCATGGTGCAGTTACTGGATTTATCGACACTTGTATACACAGGGGAGAGATATACTACTATTTATAGTAATATAGATCCTGCTGAACAAACAAGGATCGTGATTCAGTCTCTTCAGTGACCGACACGCTGGAATCAGGGGTCACATTTGAGGGCCATTTCCCAAGGACAGTGACAAAAGCCCACAAGAGACAGATCATGTTCTTTCATGTTCCTTATTTCACTGATTCCGTTATTCAGGTATTTGAAAACTTACAGAAGAAATCTGCCTCAGTAATGAAAAATACTGAATCAATTCTGGGGAACTTCTGAAAAGAATCCTTTGGAACACAACGGGGCACGTGTGCAGTTTGTAATAAGGAGCGCGCAGTCCGCAATTCACTGTGAATGCCCTGTGAAACCACATTACACCATGGCTAATTTAAACCAAAATGCATTTTTTATTCATGAAAAGTTTATGATAGAATCTATCTCCCTAGACACCATCGCCACCATCCACCTGCATAAAGTCGTTCGCTAACGAGGAGATACATAAATACACTGAGTTTGACATAAATACACTGAAAATGAAAACAATGGAGAAGACAAACAAAAGCGGCATCGAGGAGAGGTTAAGTTACTAAAAAACAAGTATCCCATTAAGAGCCTGGATCACTCCAATGAAACACCCAGCTGTATAAACAAGTAAAACTGTGGGTGGCTTTGGATGGATGTCATTGGTAAGCAGAGTGATAATAATTTTTTTAATAATAGTAATACGCGGGTGGCAGGAGAACGAAGAGGTGATGGAGCACTCTGGTCTTCGTAGGGGCACAGTGACAGATTTACCACATCTGAGAAGAAGTAATAATAATAATAATAATATGAGACATCTGCAATGGAAGCAAAATGTACAAATCTGACACTATTGTAGTGGATCAGGTCAGGTGACACTGGCTCAGCAGCTAGTGATGCAGTCCATTGCATTCGAGTTTACCAGCTTTGTGATGGGCTGCCATTCCCCTGCCTTATGCCCTCTGCATTTGGGATGGCTTCCTGGCTCACCAAGGCCCTGAACTGGATAAGCAGTTTACAAACTGGGTGGATGTAATCGTTGTGTTTTTAAGCACGGAAAATGGAGTTGTGGTTCCTTCATTTATTTAATCCGGACAGTTAAATGTCACGAGTGCAGCATTTTGCCTGGACTGCAGCCGCCACGGAAGCCACACACACAAATGCCTTCAGCCACGTAAACAGAGTCCTTTATGAGACAGAGTTAATCCAAGCACTTCAGAGTGAAATGAAATAGCCTACTTACTCCGCTGAGGGGCTGAAGTTCCGCTCAGGTCCTTAAGCAAGATCTTCTCTTATGTCCCAGGAAATGGTTTTTATCCCTCTCCTCTTTTCCACATTTTTTGTATAAATTGCGAAAAGCATTTCAGTTTAAATGGCAGCCCTTATCAGTGGCAGACAGTGCCGTGTGGGGTTTACCTACTAATACATGCTTGAAAAACAGAATTTTCCTCGTCGTTTACCAACAGACAACAGGGCAGCCAAGCAAATGGGCGACGAGAGAATGATTAAATGTTTGAAATCTCACCTGCTTGAGGACCCAGCTTTTACCCTGAAGGCTGAATGAATGCCAGGTGACAAAACAGTCACTTAAAAGCCCTGCTAGTTCAAAGTGTCAGTCTTTGCCTTGTCATCATTGCACCAAACTCCAGACGCTCAGAATACACCGTGTTAATGCTGTGGTGAGAGTGTGGTGAAAGTTAGGCCTTACAAGTAAAGAAACTCAAAACCAAGACTTTGCTGGGGGAGGGCTGAGGTCACACAAATATGACTCAAACAGGTCATTTATTATTTACTGACAAGGCCTGTTCAACGCAAATGCTTTCATAAGCACTTCAATTAAACACCCGTGGCGCCTACTTAATGGCACAGGCAAAACGTCTCCCACAAACCGCTTATTCAAGCAGAAAATGCGGCAAACGCACGTCCTTAAACCTCTTACATTGTTCACTGTCATACTTCCTGCGTGTGCTGTTTGAATTTAAAGGGAAAATATTTATGAGATGGAAGCTATCAAAGCAATCCAGAAGAAGCACAATCAGAGCTAGACTCCTGTACCGTTAACTCCGGGAAGGCCGCTGAGCCTTAAAGTCACCAAGCCGAAAGCCAAATAACGGTGTTCTGTGGGAGCACGGCCCCTGACTAAAAACGAATCAGTCTCACGGAGCCTAATAAGGCTATTTGGGGAAATTCTGCGGGACGAGACACGTGGGCATTATGGTACAAATTACCTGCCAGCATTAATGTCACCCCGGCCTAATCACTTTTTCCTCCTGATCAATCCACAGGGCTGCCTGGCGAAGCCACATCACGTCTCTCTGCCAATTGGCTATTGATTTTCAGGGGTCCCCCCCACCCCTCCAGCACCTGATCTCACACCTCCTGGCTCACCACCACGTCTGCTGCAGAGTACGACACAGGTGGGAGGACGAGGGGGCCGCTTTTAAAAACAATAAAATGGACAGGAGGCTAAAACGCAAATTGAGTTACATGCTGAGATGGTAGCTCAGTAAACAGGGACGGGGGAAACCTGCCTACAAGGGACTGTAAGCTTCAGGGGTATCAGAAGCAAGTTTTGATGAGATCCTTTCGATCGATTTCCAGATCGATTCACCATTCACAGTAAGACAAAAGGCATTCCAGTTTGCTATCCCAGTTTGCGCTCCACATCAAAACATGTCATTACAACCAGAAGCGTTTAGTTGCATTTGTGTGTACGCTTCAAAAGCGACTCAGACAGCTGAAGAATTGCGATATATAAGCTATCAGTCAACCATGACAATCGTGCTTGGGTTGCATTTCTTGGGAAGACGCTCGTTATAATAGCACAAATCATCAGTCCAATTTTTTGTGTTTTTATTTAGGAACAGAAAAGAATATCCAAAAATTGTTATAAAATAAACAAGACAGTACTATAAAAGCAAATGTAAAATTTACTAAAGTACTCTTACTGATAACTGGACAGAACATAAAAACGTAATTAAAAAAAAAAAATTACCAAAGTGATGCACTGAATCAAAATTTCACAAGGTCCCTTAAAATATCTCAGGCTCTGTGAAAATAATAACGGTAAGTCTGCCTAAACCAGTGCGGGTATTAATTCTATTTCTTGTGCCTCTGAATCCCCCAGCACTGTATTATGCAGAGAAGGACCCAGCAGAAGATGTGACCAGCTCTGGTGGGACTGAGAAAATGCCCACAGCAGCCACACAACTTAGGGAGAGCAAACAGAAGGTTTGGCCTCCTAGACCTGACCGCACGCACGGCGAATGAGACGTACGGAACACAGAATCGCCATAGCGACGGATGCAGCGGTTTCTGACTCGCACATTCCATCAGCGACACAAAAAGCAGCTGTTAGCTGTTTGCGTCACCCCCACCCAGTCTGACTTCTGTCTTTTTTAAGCCAACAACGTCCACAAAACAAACGTGCAGAAAGGTTATTTATGGTGACTTTCCAATGAATGCAATTTTTATTAGTATTTTCTAATGTCAAAAACAGATAAAACCTGTCAAAACATACAGTTTTACCACTTTTATAAAAAAAAACAGCTGAAGATCTGTCACTCGGCGATGCCTGTACTCTACAATGTCTGCTTATTGTTTTTTAAAACTGAATTCAGCCCCAAGATACATACACACACACACACGTGTGCACGCAGACACACACACACACACGCACCTGGCATTCCCTCGAGGATCTTGCTTTCTTTCTGGATTTAGGTGATGGCACAGATGGCCTGAGGACACTAGTCAGTGTGTCGCAGATACAATAATCAACATGCTGCTGGGATATCCTTCAACAATTTAATTCTCCTCTACATTTCTGGCAAAGGAAAGTTTCATTATGTGCAAGTCTAATTGTACACATGCAAGGGGCAGTACCAAGACATTTTTACTTATCACAGCTAATGGTTTTTGTAAAACACTTACAAGTGTTACAGCTGGATATTTCAATGAAGACATTTATGTTTACTACCACGACTTCTGAAAGATAGCACAGCGGGATTGCTCCTGGGATATGATATGATTTTTTGCATGCCGAGTACGTAGCCTCACAGAAGTATAGCAACACCTCAGCCTCCGCTGGGGCCCTGGGGCCCTGGTCCTGTGCCGCAAGGCCCTGGAAATGCCGGCTCACCAGATGCAGGTGAAACACAGGCAAGAATGAGGCCGTTTGTCAGACCTGCTGCTTCCGTCCTGCAACACTAGCTCTATAAATTCCACTGCTGCTCGCCCCGAATTGTGAATGAGTGTCCCCCAATCGGCTCCCTACCTTCTCCCCCCATTGCACGCCCATGTACATATAGATTTGTTCTTAGGTGCTGTGATACTGCTCTCGGTAACAATGTCTGCCAAAATAAGGAGGAATCATAAATAAATCATACCTACCCCGGCACCTTCCATGGGAATTGAAGTCGGCTATCTGACATTTTTCCGAGTCCTTTAATTTGCTCTATTTGCAGGAGACATGAGGTTCCATGTGTCCCTGTCTTTCCCTGTGTCTATCTCTGACAGTTAACATCCCAAGAAAGCATCTCATGGTACCTCAGGTTCTAATGAGGTCTGTTAGCAGTTCACGTTGTATCTGAAGACCGGTAAAAAAAAAAAAAAAAAAAAAAACGGCGAATAAGGGTTACTTATGAAATATTAAGTCCCTCCGTCAAGATCAGCTGAAACTGAAGCTGGTTTTCCTTCCTGTGTAGGTAGGTAAACAAAACGTGATGTGAGTTTGGAAGACAGATGTGAGGTAGAATGGAAACCCACTCTTTGCTTTTACACTCAGAACATCATACAGGCTAGTTGTGTACAGCTGTAAAGAGCACTGCACTGTAGGATGAGCCCTGGAAAATGATGGAGAGAAAATTGATCCTGTGTCATCCGAACAGCTGAGCACTTGCTCTCTAATGGAGACTAACATGGAATATCCTGCTTCCCTGTTAGATCCCTTGGCCGGCAAGCTTTGGCTTCAAGAGCCAGAAAGGTGATGATTGTAAGCCGGGTTTCACTGATTACTGGCATGACGTTTCGCGCTCTGCTTTCTGGCAGTAGAAATGTGCCCCTGCTGAAACAGAGGTAATAAACACCTACTATTACAGGTTACCAGGCTCTACCCCTACAGCTAGCGAATGGCTACTGCCGCAGGGATCATTTACATGCATGCAATCCAGGTCCGAGACGACAATTAGCTACCGTTAAGGGCGTCCGGCGTCGGACATGTTTGCGGCAGCTGATGAGTGGTTAACACCTACCATTAGGAGCAGACCTGGGGGGGTCAAAATAACAGGCAACAGAAAGCCTTCATTAGCAGAAGACTGACTCTGACAGATAGCGGGTGAAAGAATAGCACAGAGAGTCGAGAATTAGCAGGGCGAGGAGGGTAAGATGGCAGAGCTGGGGATGAGGAGATGTCTACCTGGGGGGCGTTACACTGGCTACCCCACTCAGCGGCTGGCACAGAAATGTGACACGGCCATGGTGGGGGGCGGCCATGGGGGAGTAAGCAAGAGGGAAAATGGACAACGGCCCATCATTTGCGGTTCCTGTACTGCTCACCCTGGACAACAACATGATACGCCCAGCCTTAAAAGGAGAGGAGGAGAGCCAGAGAGTGTAAAGTAGCGGTTCCTGACCCCCCGTCTAGTATTCCGGCGGGCTGCGGAACACTAGGGGTTTTGTTCTAGGTTCTGTTCATGTCTGACAGAAAAGACATAGTCACACCTACAAAACTGATCTGCCAGCACCCCCACCCAGCCCCCGTCTGATCCATGACATTTCTGTACCACATAGGCCGGTCCGTCAACATCAAAAGTTGACTGTCTACAGTACTGGGCTGATACTGGATATTGTACTCCCACAAAACATCTCCCCAGGCACCCGAGAAGCACGTGGTGAGAGTGGGCCGGGTCGATACGAACACGAACAGGCGCCGCATCCAGCAGGGCTTCCTAGCAGAGAGACGCTGGGTCCTTCACGGAGCCATGAGCAGTCACATCACACAGAGCTGTTTGTCCTGTTTGTCCAGGTGAGCTCTCATTTACAAACACATACACTCACACAACTGCCACCCCCCACACACACACATACACACACACCAAGATGGCTGTGGGGGGAAAATAACACAGAGAGGTGAGACGTAGCACTAATGGCAGGGACACTGCTGCAGATACTCACTGCATGCTGAGGTGGATGAACTAAATTACTGGGCAGCCCATGAAGCCTCAGGCCTACACTACAAATATCAGGCTTGTTTGAGATGTACTCAGTCCTTGTCCTGTTCCAGGTCCCAAAGTACCTCGTAAACCATCCCCTTTATATCCATCTTTTATAACTGTTTATCCTGTATGAGGGTCATGTTGGGCTTGGAGCCTTTCCGAGGCATCAAGGGGCACAAGGCAGGGGACGCCCTGGAAGGACTGCCAGTGTGACATAGGGCACACACTCACATAATTGCAGGCTATGAGCAAATTAGAGACACTGTTTAATCTAACTGAATGCTTTTGGACTTTTGGAGAAAACCAGAAAGACCAGAGGATACAGTCCACTCGCCGCAGCAATAACCACTGACCCCTTTAGACGATGTACTGAAATTATCCTTTACTCACACTACAGTCAACCTGTCTTCACGTGTATCTCCCCACTTTCACCCCCAGATCCAAATAAACTAGACACGTACAGTCCCCTGTTAACATATTCGTATCGGCATTGGTCCAACGTGTTGGCATTGCCAGCCGACATTTCAACTTTATCAGTATTCTAAGTTAGCAGCACCAGAGCTGAAGACAATACCACCAAAATAATAGAGATGACAGCATTGGACGATAAGCCATATTATGTAGTAGAGGACAAGGGATTTTGTCAGCTCGTTCAACACGTACTTAGAACCTTCCTAGAGGCTCCCAAGTCGACGCTGCTTCCCTGACGTCTCACCGCCTGCAGTATTCGACGTGGCTGCCACACACATTCGTGGGAGCCTAAGAAGTAAATGTCAACAACGTCAGTCTCTCTAGAGATGTGCGGAAACGACGGCTATCGGTATTGGCCAAGATTTCCACTAATATGAAGAACACACAGCACATCTGTATCGCCTTGCCTTCCTGTGGGTTAAAGTCACACGTCAGCCCTAGGCAGCCTGCAGAGCCTGAGTAGACCTGTATCCGGGGGGGCCTGATGCCCCTGATGACCCTGCCCGCACGGAGCACCGTGGGGCCGATTTCAGCAAGGTGATTAATGACTGCCGCTCTGCAACGGCGTGGTAGGGCACAGGAGGGGACAAGAATGCCCATCTTCCACCTGAATGCCGTTTAAAGAGGTGAAACCCTCACCCATCTTAATCCACCCTACACGCATGCTCACACGTGCCACGGATTTGGGGGGGTAGCAGTGGGCAGACGCTGGAGACCTGCACACTCTTGAATGCACACACCTGTGCAGACAATACGGGGACATTTCAAACCAGGCACACCTGCACAGACAATGCGATGAGAGGCACTCAAACATGCAGCTTTGAACCGTCTTGCTGAGGGCACCTGCACGGAGAAGCGCAGAAGATTCACAAGGAAGGACGCCGCCCCCCCCCCCCACCAACCCCAAAAAGAAAAAAAATC
>JAODJW010000019.1:25105430-25130209 GCA_026777045.1 Hyperopisus bebe
ACAGTGCAGGTGCGGGTAATAATGCATTAACACTCAGACATTACGAGTCACACACAGTGCAGGTGCGGGTAATAATGCATTAACACTCAGACATTACGAGTCACACACAGTGCAGGTGCGGGTAATAATGTATTTGTGCCAGTTTAGCTATTGGTGCAGAAGGGCTGAAGAATAAACCATCATGTATCTGTGTTCTGATGTTGTGAATCCTTGTCCTGGACTCTGAGTGAGAACAGGGCTCAAATGTGGAGGTTCTGGTTCAGTAATATTCTTCATGTATCATCACAGCTGATGAATATCTGGTCGCTGGATGGTAGGTGAGTCCCTATGATCTTCTGGGCCGATCTCACAGGCCTCAGTATAGTGTTCCTGTCCTGGAGTCGACCATACAACACCAAAATACCGCTGGTTAGGATGTTTTTCAGTGCCTGGTAAGTGCAGCCTTGTGCTTCCCCAACTCCCTGTCCCAGGAAGTGAAGTCACTGAAAGGCTTCCGATCCAGTGTTAATCCTGACAGGCTTCCGATCCAGTGTTCATCCTGACAGGCTTCCGACCCAGTGTTCATCCTGACAGGCTTCCGACCCAGTGTTCATCCTGACAGGCTTCCGATCCAGTGTTCATCCTGACAGGCTTCCGACCCAGTGTTCATCCTGACAGGCTTCCGACCCAGTGTTCATCCTGAGACGCTTCCGATCCAGTGTTCATCCTGAGACGCTTCCGATCCAGTGTTCATCCTGAGAGGCTTCCGACCCAGTGTTCATCCTGACAGGCTTCCGATCCAGTGTTCATCCTGAGAGGCTTCCGACCCAGTGTTCATCCTGAGAGGCTTCCGACCCAGTGTTCATCCTGAGAGGCTTCCGATCCAGTGTTCATCCTGAGAGGCTTCCGACCCAGTGTTCATCCTGCCTAGCATGTGCAGCTGATGCTGCCGACACTTTCCAAAGGACATCCATCACTGATGGGCGCTCTGCGCCTCCGGCTGCATTCCCTGCCTTGTTTTATTGATGTTTAGATTGAAGGTATTCTAGTAAAACCACTCCACCAGCCCCAATGCCTCACGCCTCTATGACTAAGTGATATGGTTCCTCCTGATCCTGGTCACAGGTGGAGAGTACAGCCTTGGGCTTAGGTAGCAGCCCTGAGGGCTACCTCATGTTGAGAACCAGGGGGAACAAGGATTTATTGCCGATACTTATCACCTGGTCTCTGTCCATCAGGAAATCCAGGATCCAATCGCAGGTGGAGCTGCAGATGCCCAGTCCACTGAGTTTGCTCACCAGCTTGCCTGACCTGGTGGTGTTGAAGACTGAGCTGAAGTCAATGAAAAACAACTTCCATAAGTACTCGCCTTCCCATGTGTTCAAGAGTGATAAAACTTCATTTGAATAATACTTTATTCATTTTCTTGAGGACACTGGGTAGTCTTCACATGTCCCATCATGCTCTTCCTGAGACACAAATACAAATGAGAGCAAATTTCAGGGTCAGAGTGCAGGGTCAGCTAGCATCCAGCACCAATGGAGCAACTGGGGGGTAAGGGACTTGCTGGAGGCCCCAATTGTGGCATCACACTACCAGCCATGGGATTTGAACCAGCAACCTTCTGATCACGGGCATAAAGTCTTAACCCATAAAGTCAGACGCCGCCCCCTGGTGGCCATTCAGACATGACAGCTTTGAGATTTTCAACAGGAGCACAACTGTAGTCCTCTTGAGGCACGATGGAACACAGAACATGGACCAAAAAAATGTTCATCGTGTCAGTGAAAATGGGGTCCCGCTGTGGCCCACATGTCTTCGGAGCACAGGAAGGGAGGCAGTGCCACCGGGGCTGGCAGGCCTTGCCCGCTGTGACCTTGCTGCAAGTCCTGCCCGCATCCTGCTCTGCCAGCTGCGGCACAGATTCCCCTGCTTCACTGGGAGCTTTGTGCGTCCGCTCCATATTCGATCCACAAACCATGCATAAAATTTATTCAGCACATCAGCTAACGTGATGTAAGACACCTCCGTTCTTCGTAGGTGGTCGCGGCCTGGAGGCCTTTCCAGAGACCCCTTGCGTCGGCATCCCCACACCGCGATTCCAACTGGTCTTTGTAATCCCTTTCTGCCTGTCTTATATCCCCCTCCCAGTCCTGGCTCTCCTGGATCGTCCATGTGGAGCGGAAAACATCAGTCCACTCCTTTTGTTTCTTTATGTGATTGTTGAACTAGGGATATAGCGCTTTGTGTAGGCGCATGAATATCAACACGGTGTTTGATATATTGTGCGACTATCTCTGCAGGCTGGTTAATGTTCAAGGATGACTCGGCGAATGTATTCCAGGCTAAGCATTCCAGGCAGGCAGAGAATTACTTGCACCCCCCACCCCACAGGACGAGAGCTGTACTGACCTCTCCGCATGGGCTGAGCCTCTCAGCCTCGAGACAGAAGTGCAAGCTGACCTGCTGAAGTTTGGCCAGCGGTGTATCAGTGGTCCAGCGTGTTACCGGTGAAACAGCAGAACTTTCCGCAGATTTCAGTGGCCAAAGTCGCTCATTGTGATGGAGGCAGTCTTGGGATTCGACTCTCCCATCTGAATATCACACTGTACGGCTCGCTAATGGCTGCCTGGGGCGAGACGTAAACAGCGGCCAGAAGAACAGAGCTGAGCTCCCGCTGCAGGCAGGAGAGTCAGCTTCAAGCCACGAGGTACATGATGTTTTCCAGTACCGTCGTGTCTCTACATCCAATGTTGCTGTTGAGAAAACACATGCCACACTCCCGTGCTTGCCAGTGGACAGCATCTTACACTGTAATACAAATTTTGGGAGCTAGGCAGCCAAGCAGGGAACATTTGAGTTCAGTCAAGTTTCTGTGAAGGCAAAAACACAAAAGTTTCCCACTTCTCTCTGGGTTTTAATCTGCCAGTGAAGCTCATCCAATTTATTGTGTCAACATCCACTCTCAAAAACGATTCGAAGAATTCCTGTTCTTGTCACGCTTGTCGAATATTTAGTGTTCCTCCAGTGAAAAGGGCAGTGTGTACTTTAAAGGGTAGTAGATTAAACATATGAAGAAGTTAAAGAATACTTTCAAACCACAGACGTGCAAATACAATGAGAGGAGCTTCAGTTCAGGCCACAGAAGGCACTAGCAAATAAATATGATTAACTGGCCTGAAAGAGGACATATGACCCTTTATTTGTCTAAGGAGTCGACAGTCATTTTATATAAGAGGAAATATTGAGAGATTTAATTTATTTGACCTTGGATGGAGAATTTTTATACAATGTCACACATATTTTGATTTGATTGATTTGATTTATAAAACCTCACCATAAACATATGTCATAAACACACCATGCCAACAGGTGCTGATTCCTGCAGAGGTAGAGGGACACCCTCTCCACAGTCCTGGTACTCTCTCTCACACACTTGGACGACCGCCTAAATGTAAACAGTAGAAGATACTTGTACATCCACTGAAGACTCAGCAAGCCTTTTAAACCATACTTACATATTCCTTTCCTCTTTCTTCCAAATAACCAGGGGTCACAGCTACAGAAATATGAAATAAAGTGTGACTGATTCTCTAAAGTGTGACAAGCTCAAACACCACCCCCTGAGAAAGTTCAGCTTAGGGCAAAAATACCGGTTCTGAGGGTAAGACATCTACAGGAATCTCCACGCAGCTCTGATGGCGGTGGATGGAGGAGAAGCGGAACTGGAACATCTGAGGATATGCAAAGCACCCGGTGTTTACACTCTCCAAGCGTACGCTGTTCTCTAACCGCATGACCAGCTTAATGGGACACTCATGAGCTCCAGCCCAATACCCAAAGCAGCAGTGGCTCTGTCCAATGGGAAGCGCACCAGCAGCCCCACCGTGCTCTGTTGTGGAACCACTGCACACTTTAGGTGGCTGGCATGGGACAGAGAGTGACGGCCACCCCAGCTTCTCCCTGACACACTCTTAGGTCTCCCTAACACTTGTTATATTACCAACCATGGTGATGACTGGCCAGTGCCCATTACTAAGACAAGAAGTTTCCAATAAATCGTTAGTTGGACCAGGTGGGCATTAGAGTTATACTTTATAAATGGATCATTAACCAGGGAGGCCGTGATGATGACGTGGCAGGTTTTTGACAGGGAGGCTGTGCATAACTGGACCTCAGCTACCTACAGTGCTCATTAGTGGGACATTTCCATTTCACTGCTTAGATTTCCTGTGGTACAGTCCCCGTATGCCCTCTCAAAACAAAAACACGAGTCGCACCCCCCACCGCGGAATGAAAGAGACCACCTTTCCAAAGTACGACACTGACAGTTTCAGCTGGATGTTAATCCCTCCTGTTCGGAACCACAGCACCGCTCCTGTCCCGTTCCATCTGTCCATTCTAGCCGAGTGAATGAGGGGCACATGGTGGCCAGCTGTAATCACTCAGCCAAACCGGCAACCAGCTCGATGGCACGCCGCCCCTGCAGCTCGCTGCTTTTCGTTAAGGAAGCCGAGCGGATTTTACAGCACCCTGGTTGGTTAAGACGCCCACCCCCCACCCCGAGTGCAGGCTGAGCCCTCGCCTACATCGAGAGTCGGATCTGGAACGTGCCGGTCTCCGATTGAGCCCCTGATGGGAAAATAAATTGGCTTCATTCGAGGGGGGGGGTCCTCAGTTGTCCACTGCACTTATAGCCTCGAGTCCAAAAACACACGTAAGCTGCGGACTGCCAGCTGTAAATTCGCCCCCACGACTGTAGCGCAAACATGTACTTTTTACAATATTACCTTAAGCCTTAATCAGTTAAACTTGAAGAAATATAAGCGTTCCTGTTTAATATTTTCCAGGAGTCAGCTAGTTAGCCAGCTAAGTCACCTGTGATTTTTCCCGCTGGAGAATATTTTTTTTTCCCAGTTTTATCTCTGTATATCTAACTTGTGGCTCACCCCAAGCAATTCAATTTGTCTCATATTCAGTGATTTGTCTCATATTCAGTGATTTGTAAATAATAATAATAATAATAATAATAATAATAATAATAATAATAATAATAATAAACTTGCACTACAAACACGCTGGGACGGGTTGAAATTGCAGCAAACGGGTTTTCCTGCAGATATAACCATGAAGAGATAATTAGCACAGCATCCTCTGAACTGATCACGATTGAAGACACGTCGAGAGTTACGCTGTGCGACGCAATGCTCGCCTGAACCCGAAAATACCGTATTAGTGCAGCATATCCGAACCAAAGTCCAGGCAACTGAGTCACTGACATGACTGCTTTGGATCATTGAAGCAGGATAAGCACACTTAACCATCCCAGAATTGCTAAAATATATTATTACTGTTCAATACAAGCCGTCACTGCAGGCCACTTTATTACCCATGCAAGAACCGGGTCACACCCTAAACATGCTAACAGGTAAAATCAAGACCCATGAATGGAGCACAGCATGGACAAGCGGACAGCCTCAGAAGCAGATGAAGGAATCGGCGGTTGAGTACATGAAGCACGGAAGCACGCAGCCTCAGTCTGCATGTATACCTATCAGTCGTAAGCATAGACTAGGTATCTCACAACTGTGTTTTTCCTGTACAACAATGGAATAAAATACTTACCGCTCCAGGATAAGTTCTGTGGCTGATTCTCACACTTCCCGCTAGATGTCAGTTCTGGAAGAGCATACAAAACATTTTTTTGCCAAAATTTTTGCCAAAATGATACAGGGTGACAATAGAATTAGCATACAAAATGAGTCAGGTTGACTATGAAGTATTTAGTCATCAATTTAGAATAATAGTTGTGTGTCTGCCTATAGGGAGAAAAATGGTCTGCAGTTTATTTTATGATCGTCATTTTTCTGAAAGGGAAAAATTACAAATAAATAAGTGTGATGTCGTCCACGTGCGACGCAATTACGGATCCCTGAACATAAACCACTTTTTAAACATCCTATATTGCAGGTCCTTACGAATATTAAAATAATGCTAACGAAAAGAAATTACAATATTGAAAAAGATACAATGTCGATTAATTTAAAAAATGATCTGACCGTATGTATATTTGACGGCGGTCCATTCCACCAAATGAGCGAAGGTTACGTACCTCGCACATTTCATAACAGCTACTCAATGCGATCTGCTGCTAGCCCAGAGATGACAGCAATAGTAAGATGTGCTCTGAGTCCTAAACGCCAGTATGACACTTTCCCTCAACACCAAGACATAAAATACGGATGTAAATACCAGGAAGATAAAGAGCTCCAGAAGAATTAACATAATCAGACTATAACTGACTTCCGCTTGTGCATACTGCGACAGTAATGCCCATTCCGTGTAATTTATTTAATTTATGCTGCCAAAAAAGCATATTTACTTTCACCTGTTCATAACAACGTCCACCTAAATTCACCTGTCACTTTTACATGTGCCCCTAAACTTCGGTGAAAACATATACAGCGACGACAGACTATTATAGAAATTTGAAACGCGGCTACTTTTAATATAAGTAAATACTTTAGACTGGACAATCAATGCCTAGAGAAACGGAGCGAATATTTCGAAATGAGATGCCCTGATTTTCCTTACATGCAGTAGGTTTCCCTGATAAATGTGAAGGCATGCATTGTCAAAAGTACGACCAAGAAGCCCAAACGGTGCGTCTACAGTCCTCGAATCGGTTCAGGTAAAATATAAAGAGAGTAATACCTGTAAAGTTAATCTTCAATTCATACCGCCCTGTAGCCAATCCGAATTACGGCTCAGTCTCCGCCTGTTCTTTCATTATTTTTATTTCTAACTTTAAAAATGTCCTAATGGGAGAGGAGCTTTTCCACCCAGGACAGAGAAGCGCGCATCAGACTTGCGGATAGCAAACAATTCCGGGGCGACGGCTGGCTTTCCTGGTAAAATGCAAACTGGCGCACGTCCCGCCGCGACGGACACTGAATGGCAGTGAAGGCACCAAACTGATCTCCCGGACCTGTGCTGTGGCACGGAAAGGGAGGGGGAGCTGTAAGCAGTGCCGACATATCTACATCAATCTATCTTAATTATTATTTCCTACGCTTTGGCGTAATTGATCCATTTAAGCGTAGCAGGACCAAAATTCAATAATTTTTCAAACAGAAGAATCAGTTACCCACGATTTTATCACCTGTCAAATAATATAAAGCCGGTTCAAATTACACGAACTTGTGCATAAAATAGTAGCTATTTTTTGTGTATGTATTTTTTAAAGATTTCTAACGAAAACTCCAAAAAAATCTATTGATTAGTGCATCGCTTCCCACATTTCCTCGAAGAAAAGGGAATTGCTGGACCGTAAGTCAGGCACAGATAAACCCTGATTTTTACATATCTTTATGACAAACACTATACAACATTCCCTTCAAATGAGGCAATCAATAACGCATTAAAATGTTTTCATTTATATACAGACTGGGGACATTAAAATATCACAATAGATAAAATATGATCCAGTGTTACAAATGAGATTAGGCTATATATGTACATAAGGCTTATGAGGTTGGGCGCTTGCACTGCAGTGAAGGTTCATTATTGAAACCGAAATTCCCATCACCGGCTACAGCCACTGGCTGCTCCCTGCCGCCTCTCCTTTAGTGGAGAAATTCTCCGAGGGAGCCCAAGTTTATGAAAGCTGTTACCAAACCATCAGAGGAGAAATCCTTTCCCCCAGAAGCCCAGCAGGCTCATAACACCGTGCTGAACAGTAAAGGAGGTTAACAACACATTCCCCACTTGTCATGCGGCGGTGATTTCCATTCAGCGCGGGAAAAAGCTGATGCAGTCACCGATCTTAATGCACGTTAAAACGAGCGCTGCAGCATTACTCTGTGAAGGTATGGTGGCCATCAAATCTGCGAAACCTGAGGTTCCTTAATGGCTTTCACTCGTCGTTTCACAAAAGGAGCAGGAAACACCAGCTTTCAGGCACAAGGAACGCTCCGCATCCAGCCCACCGCCCTTTTCCATCTCCTGTGCGGCGTTTCTTTATTTCTTTCTGTGGTCTTTAATAGCTTCCAAGCGTCAAGCGTGGCAGGTTATGGAGAAGCCCGCCACCCTTATCTCCTATTATGAAAAACATTCATGTTTTTCCCCGCTGTTTTAATGCAAGTTATTCAAAGAATGTCTTCAGAGGCACCGTTTGACTTCTAGTCGTCTCACGAACTTGTCTTACATATTTTATCCGAGCATTTCATTAAAACCGCTTTACATTCTTACTGTCAGCATACTGACCTACAATTTATGTCGCCAATTTGTTTAGGCAATGACGGTATAGGTAGTAAAAAAAGAAAACTTAAAGATTTGCAGTAATAATCTAGTCGCTTTTAAATATAATCGTGAAGAATAAAATGTTAATATTAATATTTTGTATAAGTATCACCTTTTATAAGAATTAACATTATTGTCTTTGAGAGAGAAAGGAGAGAGAGAGAGAGAGCCTTTCGTACTGTAATATTGTTCTTCGGTCCGAATGCGGCGACAGCCGCGTTACACCATACAGATGATCGCTGCTGTCCCTCCGCACGCACATTACACGCTTATCAGACGCCTTGCGTGGCGCACGGACCGCATGAAACAGGCGGGAGATGCGCTCCGTAGATGTAGGACTTCGAAACAGCCGCTTACTTTCTTTTTCGCCCTGACGTTAGATGTGTACACAGCCGCATAGTCTGTGTGCCTGGGAACGCAGCGCCCACCTGTTGACAAAGCACTTCAGCTTGACACCTGCTCACTCCTGCTCTGCACGCTGCCTTGAAAGGTGTGATTTGGTAATAGTAACCATGTGCCCTAATAGACCAGCCAAAAGAAATGCAAGTAAACCGTCATCCTTTTTGGTTGCTGTTAAGAAATAATAATAATAATAATTATTATTATTATTATTGTTGTTATTATTATTATTATTATTATTATTATTATTGTTGTTGTTGTTGTTGTTGTTGTTGTTGTTGTTTGTTGAGAACATGACCAACAAAAACATATTTTAAAAATCAAAAAGCGAAAAAATGTTTAAGTAAAAAAAAAAAACTATACAATTACGTCATCAAAAAATTCCATGGTTTAGCCTCGGTACAGGAGCCCATCCTATACAGTGGTACCTCCTTCTCAAACTCACTAGAACTCGAATTTCTTGAAAGTCGAACAAACCAGTTTGACCTAGAACTCGATCTGAATATCAGAATTCGAACCGTGAACGTTGACCTAATATAAATTGTATGCGCCAGGAAATGATTCATACTACAATGCAATTCTTACTTGAATGCCTTCTTCACAGACTGGACGATTAACCAAATAAAGCAGCGCAACACTACAGTAACTAACAATTAATAAACCACTAACTTACGTGTACTATTACAGCATTTATTAGCCATTAAGAAAAAAATGCTCTTCTTCTTTTATCCTGTTCATTTTGTGTTTAAATGCTTTAAAAAAAAACATATTTAGGTGTAATTTTGGGGGGCCGGGAACCAATTAATTGGTTTTCCATTATTTCTTATGGAAAAAATTCGATCAGAACTCGAACTTTTTAGGATTCGATCCGGAGTCTGGAACGGATTAAGTTCGGAAACCGAGATACCATTGGATATGACTTTGCAGCCTGAATGTTTTTTTCTAATCTTCTTGCTTACCAACATCACTTAGAAGCAGCTATCATTATAAATAGCTTTACTAAATCTAAATAAGCAAACCGAGGTGTCCAGAGTCATGGCTTCCTATTTAATGAACTGTAATAATATTAGGCCTAAACTGTTGTCAATAATACCCTGACCCCCCCCAGCTATCGATCCTGCGACAGAATAATCTGGAGGTCCTCGATACGCGGATGGCTCTACACTGACACAAATGGATTCCGGTGTTATGCCGAAAAAGGCATCCCTGCCGTAGAAGGCATACCCGTCTCTAAATGACGATTGATCGCTGGTCTGAAACGAGTTGAGCTACTTTGTCGAGTTAGGCTACCGTAGTGCTAATTAATAGCCCCCCAAAACCCGTAAAACTCTAACCCTAACCCCCAAAAAAACCCTGAAACCCTAACCCCCAAAACACCCCTAAAACCCTAACCCTAACCCCTAAAACCCCCCTAACCCCCAAAAAACCCTTAAAAGCTCAACTTGTCAGAACACTGGCATGCATTCTATGGCAGGGATGCCTTTTTCAGCATAACCCCTGTTACTGCACCTGTCTCATTCACTCACACGCCATGTCTGTTCTGTCTGAAGCGAGCACCAGCCTACCTGTCTGATGCGTTTCTCTCACACGTGCCATTTCCCTTGGCTTCTCCCGAAGTTAGAAACGGACCTTTCCTCGCCACTGATTTGCTGATCTGGAAGCATGTGACATGTGATTGATACAGAGCACACCTTATATGGGCTGAGTATCCCCTCCAGGCGATAGCCACAGCATGAAAGACCTACCTGCCCCTGTTGATTTTGTAGGACTCTTCTGCGTTTAGAGTGGTCTGTAGTGTGTTACTGACACACCAGATAGGGGGCTTTACCTGGGTGTCTCTTTAGTAGCGTGTTTTAATCATTAAGACACAGATGGCACATAGATCAATAACTATCCTGCTCCCAGTCCGTCTTGTGCTTATTCATGTCCATATTCACTTTAAGATGGCTGCACAATATTGGTAAAATGAACACTGTGATATTTGATATTATCGCGATAAATATTGCCGTATTAATAAATCAAAAAGTTGAAGTTAAAATATTACCCTAAATAAAACCGTCAAATAGAACATTTTATTATCTACCAATGGAGTATGTCAGATATGGCATAGGTTGATGGTGTTGCAGCTAAATATCATTCCTATGAATTCAAAATATTTACATACAGGAGGAAACAGATGCTTTTTTGGTGTTCAGTTCTTCCTAGTTTCCTCCTTGATGTTTGTTAAATTTCTCACAAACGTGCCCCCAGGGATGGGCATACCGTGCGGGAAGGTAGGGGCCCCATGAACAGTGATGGAAACAGGGACTTTTCAGTGGGGGGGGTCATTTTGGGGCAGCACATAAATCTAAATATGAATATAAGGCATCTAGAAAATAAGGGAATATTTAAAGTGCCTAAATGCCATAACGCTACGCTGTTTATAATTCAGACAGTGGTGGAATTATCAAGTACACATTTGATATATCTATTTCTTGTAGTTAAGGTAACAAATTTACACTAAGCACAAGATTCCCAAACCTCTGCATTATTATGTTTCTGAGAGTTATGAAATAAAAGGAGTTTTTTTAATCAAAGTTAACCACAATGGGGTGGCCGGGTTTCAGTCTAGGGGGCCTCCGCTGGCCCTAGCCACCCCCAGATTTGCATATGTCCATGAAGACAGAATTTCCAGGAGTAACATGTATAGCTATTAGATAAATTATTGCTAAAATGATAGCAACGTGCCTGTAATTTTCATTTATAGCGACAGTTTTCAGGATGGACAAAGTTACTGCCTTTCCCGGCTGTAAAGGACTAACCTACTTTGAGACTGAACACTACCCAGCTTTCTAACACTAGTGATGGAAAGTTCTAACATTAACACTAGTGATGGAAAGTTCAGTTCATATTACAGAACTCATTCAATCAAACGGATTGTTTAAATGAAACCAACTTTCCATTCAAAGAATTGGTTTGGGGGGGGCACCCTTTGTTCAGTTACTTTTGTTGAAACTGCATGTTTATTACATTTTGATTTAATTAAAATATTGTTCATTCATCTCAGGGTTTTGTGAATGTTTATTGATCACAATACACTTCAGGTCTAATTAAAATGAAAAACAATTACCATGTGGCGGATTGGCTTTGTGACAGACTGGCTTTGTGGTGGACTGGGTGTTCTCCCCATCTTAAGTAGGTTCCAGTCTTCCTGCAGTCCTGTACTGCATAGCTGGTTTTGGATGGATGGATGGATGGAATTCATGCCCCATGAAGTAGAAAAATTGGTAAACAATCCTGAATATCCCTATACTATGTGCTATCACTGAAAATGGTGTGGGAGGCATCCCATAATAGGTGTGATGTCCACAGTGTGGTCTAGTCCATCAGCAGGCAGTAAACCGGCCCTGACGCCTCACACTGACATCTGTCAGTCTGACCTCGCTTCTCAGGAAAACAATAGCAAAAAATTCAGGGCTCACACAAGACCTTGGAATGCTTGCTTAATTCACGGAAAATATCGCAGATGTATTGGTCATGTAGCAAAAAACATTACTTTATTCATTTGTTTACAGAAATATAGATCACGTTAAAAACATCCAGTAGTTTTAGTGAAACGTTAATTTCTTGTGGTAATAAAGCGAAACCTACATTGTCATCCTGAAGGCTGATCTGTGTTACAAAGGTCATTGACAAGCAGCATCACTGGGGGCTTTTTAATTAGTAACAGCTTTGCAGTGACATAAAATGGCAAATATTTGTGTTTCGTATTTCTTTGGGAGCCAAAGGCCACAATAGCAATGAATAGCAAAATGGCGAAATTAGAACTGAATGAGTCAGTCAAAAACATCCATCTAGTCCTTCTTTGACCACCTATCCTGTTCAGAGTCATAGAGGGTCTGGAGCCTACGGGTGTAAGGCAGGGAACGACCCAAGATGGGCTGTGTCACCCCATCACAGGGCACTCACACGCCATTCACTCACACGCCATTCACTCACACACCATTCACTCACACACCATACACTCACACACCATTCACACCTATGGGGAATTTTAGTAACTCCAATCAGCCTCAGCAGGTCTTTGGACTGGGAAGTCAGAGCACCCCCACGACAACATGGGGAAAACAGGCAAACTCTGCACACATGTAACTCAGGCAGAGACTCAAACCTGGGTCCCAGGGGCGTGAGACAACAGTGCTAACCACTGCAGCAGCCCCTGAACACAACATTTAAGTATTAATACTAGGGCTGCATTGGAGTACCCAGGCATACTCACACAAAGAAGGGGTGTGTGTCTGTCTTGGGCAGGGGAGTCAGGTGACAGGGGATTTTTATGTTGATTCATTTCAACTGTCATAAAAATCCATATAAACTGGGCTATGCTGTGTTTTCTCGCCCCTCCCCCGCTCTCGTAAACCCGACCATATTTCTGACAGCTGTCCCAAATCCTGTTGGGTTTTTCACTACTCTCCTGCCATAACAATGCTTTTATTTCTCTGTGTTGCCTATCTTTGTTGTGTTGATCCTGTCCTTGCTCCGGCGCTGTAAACCCCATTTCCTATAAACACACCATCCCCAGGCTGGTCCTGGGTCACATGGTCCTACTGTCCCACTGTCCCAGCTGGAGTCGTTCTTACAACAAGGATCACATCATTACTGAGTAGAAAGTGAGAAACCCTCTAACTTGCAAGGGCACACACTAAGATCCATATACAGTAAAGCTCATATTAAGACAAAATTAGAGTCATGTTTTTCTCTAAGGTCCCTAAACCCAGTTCAGTTACTCAACATCAGTAAGAAACAAGCATCAGGAAATATAAGACTGCAAAGAGTACATTTTTGTTATTGAATTTATTCTCCTATAACATATAAAATATACAATTCTTATTGTTTATCATCCAGTAAATGAAAACAATGCACATTTGTTTTATAAGGTTGACTTTTTCTTACTGACAATCCTATAGCTATAGAGTAATAGCTATTTAACAGACAATTTCCCTGAGATTGATATTTCTCACCTTATTATCTCATAAAGATCATTTTAGTTACGGCTGTCTAGCCATGGAATAGTAAACCAGACATTTCACTGAATTCCATCATTAAACTGCGTAATAAAACCTATTGCATTGTTTCATCTTTGGCTTGATGGGTCAATATTTGCCATGGAGATTAATCGATAAAATTATAAGGGTTGCAGGACTGTCTTCTCTTGTGCTTCACGGTCAAAGAAAAACACACTATAGTCAGCTGATGTAAAGTGAAGGTTACGTTGAAGGGTGGTCACATAGTAATCATGCAATACACATAAAATAAAATGCACATATAAAATACACTTGTTATTACAGATGGGTAATGCCAATGACAGCTGGCAGGTTAAGATGAGAGGGAGGAGTGTTGCACTCAGCACCACAGCAACACATGGGCTGCACTAAAAGAACGAAAATTCAGCACCACGGACAGCGACACACAAAAAAAAAACCCTGCTTTTAGTGGTCAAGCATTCAGGACCATGGACAGCATTCCGGCACCTGCTTTAAACAGGCAAGAAAATTACTACTGTGGAGAGCAGTGGAGTGCGTACCTTTAGAAGCCAAGGAGGTGCTGTCAACAGCATCAAAATACAAGCCCGCCACTGTAAAAACCTTCAGTCGCTGGTATTCTGGGGGCCAGCAGAGAGCTGATCATGTACTATATGCGCCCACGTGGCTGCACCGCTTTGAGACCTTCTCAGCCCTCTATGCTCCGCAGGACTCTAACATTTAATATGTACAGAGAGCAGAGCGTAAACAGAGTGAACGGAGACCGAACAAACATCAACGGTATCACTAGTGAGGAACGATCACTAATGCTCATCTTCCACTGAGCTCGTAGTATTAAAAATGCATCAAATCGGGAAAGAGATGTATGGTACATCAACCATCAAAACAGCTATTATCACAACTCCTAACATAAAGAATAATTGTCTTTGCCTCTGGCAAAGCACAATGCGAAAGTAAAGATGCATTTTCTTTCTCCAGAAAAACACAAGCATGGGAACTAGTTAAGGCACATTCATTCAGCCACGTGTGCATGAGCATGCAACCAATGGGGCAGACATGAATAATCGCATCTATAAGGATGTAAGGCATTAACCTGACGAACAATTCAACAGGGGCCAGAAAGCTGGACTCTCTGAAATCTCAAAAATCACTGCCAAGTCAACAGAACAGACAACTAAAATGGACACATGTCAAGTTTACAGCATTATGCCGCCCAAAAAACATGCCTGTCTATCTCCCAAGCCAACTTGTGGCCAAGGGAATATACACTTTGCTCGGATTCTTCTCTGTCTCTTTCGTCTAGAGTTTCCCCAGCGAGTCTGAGAAATGATCAAAATCCTTTGTCCTCTTCAAAAATAAACAGCCAGGAGGCAAAATATAAAGGCAGAGCAGATGATTAAACAGCAACTTTGATGTCAGCGAGTCATTTACCCTCATTGGGTTTTCGGTTCGAGCTGAAAACCCTGTCGGCACATGTTGCAGTTGAGTCGCAGAGCGCGGCTGCATGTGACACTACATATGTGTCACTGTACAGCTCTGCAGACACTACTGCAGTGAGGCTGCCTTACTCTCTGGGTACGAATAAGTAAATCTGTTAGAGCGTTCATTATTGAAATACCACAACGATCTCCATCCAGGACCCCTGACTCTGGACGTGGTCCCTCAGAGCAAGGCCAGGATGTTTGTTTCCATGTGAAGCTGACCATTTCCGGAAAACAAATCAGCTGGCAGGGGTGAATTCAGCCACACCAGCAACACCTAAAGTTTACTGCTACCTTCATTTAGTAATTAAACTCCGCCTTCCCATTCATCTTACAGGGACGTATCAGGAAATAAAGTCTCAAGGGGAATAAGAGAGCCAAGAACACAAAGGATAGCTCTGTTATTTACAGGGTGTTTTTATAGCTCTCTAAACATTTACATCACTGAAAAAGAAAAACATTAAGGGCAAAGCACTAAAAGCTAAACCACTAGCTTTCACTAGGATCTGACAGAGGAACCACTGCACCCCCATTCGGTCACATATATGAAGCATAATGATGCCATTGCTTACCCATTGAAGGCTTTCTGAAACTTCCCAATAGAAGAGCCGTAATATATACAGCACCAGTAAAATATCTAGATACATCTGCTTTTAATGCATTTGTCTCTGTTTTAGTTATGTTATTTCATTGCCTCGAGGAAATACACACTAAATTTTGCAATAACCAAAAGAAATTTTCAACATCTCAAAATTTTCTAAAATTTTAGACTTCAAAATGCCACCCCTTTGCTTTGATGACGGCATTGCAGACACTTGGCATTCTGTTAACCGGCTTCCACATGCAGCCACCTGGAATGATTCTCCAACAGTCCTGAAGAAGGTTCCACAAATTCTGGGCACAATTTGCCTTCATTATGTTATTATCCTTTAATCCAACTCATCCCAAACCAGCTCTGTGGGGTTCAGCTGGGGGGGGGGTCAGGTCATGTGTCACAGCACTGCATATCTTTTCTTGGTCGCAAGATAATACTTACTACCTAACCTGGACGTGAGCTTCGGGTCGTCTGATCGTTACTGTATATATTGAATGACTGTTTAGGCAGGTAGATCACGGGGGGCCCAGAATGAAGTCCAGGAGGGGCAGAGCAAACACGCACACAAATTCCGACACTAGGGCATTGTGGAAATGCTCGTTTGCATAACGGCATGCTTTTGGACTGCTGGAAGAAACCAGATTACCTTCCCCCAGTACCATCAATACATGCTGAATAAATTTCCCATTTTGCATGGATTCTGTGTTTTGGGTCCTCTTAGTTATCTAAAGAGTTTTTCTATGAAAAACTTTAAAATGATAATGTATGAAAAGGTCAGCTTATGGAAATTAATATGGCAATTCTTTTTCTTACCCACAGGTATTTGCATGAGAAAAATTTCATACAGATATTTTCCACACAGAAGGGCTTCTGCTAAAAGCTTGTGTTGGCAGGGATTAAGCCTGTTAGGCCCGAGAAGGGCCCCGGGCACGTTGCACGGATTGAGGGCCAGAGATGTGATCCAGCACTTTAGCGTAATTGCACTCACCCAAAACACCGAAGGGCTGAGATGCCTGTTGGAAACTCAACGAATGCCGGTCAGAAACCTCCCATTCTGGCTCAGGAGGGCCGTGGAAGCGCTGTTGATTATTTACACGTGTAGGCGGGAGCCAGGGTGACCCGCCGGGGTGTAGGGGAAGAGGGCTCGGCCGTCCCAAGAGCCACTTGGAGTCAGTCAGCGCTAATGCTAATGCTCCACATGGGACAGGAACAGGAGTCCCCGCTGCGGGCAGGTCACCAGAAACCCACAGAGCTTCCCCAAGTTCTTGCACTTACAGACTAATGTCTTTTAATACAAACTTGAAATTATAAGCATATATTACTGAATAATAATATGAAGGATAAGCTTCTACCAAAATTTTACATAAACAAAGAAAAACAGCACATTTGTCATAATAAATCAAGGGCTTCACAGGAATCTATGAATCTGCAGAGTTTCATTGACAAGTTGGAGAAAGTGCGGTAATTAATTGGCATAAAGGTCTATGGGAAGAAATAGATTAATAAAGAGTCTGGCGGCAAATGGCAGGGTGCTTCATCAATTATTAATGCGAGTGAGTAATGCATTCCTTGGCTTGGTGTGAGGAGAGGCCCTTCCCTCACAATGAATTATAATGCGCTGTTTACAGAAGCAGCCAGGCTTGGGAGTCAGCGGGGGTGCGCGGCGACCTGTGGATCGCAGAAGGACCAGCTGACCCGTGCGAGAGGGCGTTTCCGTAGTAACACGGCGGGTTCCGGATACATGTCCCTCGTCGTTAGGAGCTGAGGCTCCAGCGGCAGGAAGTCAGAGCCGTGACTCGTCAGGGTCACGGAAAAGCAGATTAAATTCAGTTTGTCTTGCACAGGATCCGTCAATCACGGGAAACACTGATTGTAGCTTTCAGGGTGAAGCCAGCAGGGCCGACAGGGTTATGAATTTGGGGAAGGAACATTTCAACAAGGGTGAACCCTGACAGGTGCACAGTTGAAGAGCAGGCGCTTTACTGCACAACAGCAATTTACACCTCAATAGTTTGCCAACAGCAAACTGGCTTTTGTTTTCATTGGAAGCTTTAAAAAGTGACTGAATTTTGTCAAAAAGCAGAAATCAAACAGTGTTTTGGTTTGGTTATGAGCTTGTTTGTCCTGGGAGGAAAAGTAGCAGAGTAGCAAGGAGACAGTGAAAAGTGATAAGGTCTTACATATTCCTACTGGAAGACGGTGTATTTCTCAGTAATAAAATTCATGTTTGCATAAGGGACCTAAACCACAAGAGGGATGTTTTTCACTGCTGGAGGTGACGTGCGCTGCTTCTGCATGGAAGATGAGTGATGCCCCAGCAGCTCAGTACCGACGGAGACCTGGAGCGCAGGTGATCCTGGGGAGCAACGGATGCAGAGCATCAGCCAGCTCACCTGCCTGCCTGTCGTGTGTAAATGTGACTATGGTGCAGAGAGCAGGATCCGAACCGGCGACCTTCCGATCACAGCTGCGCGGCCATAGCCTGCTGAGCCTCACACCAACCCCCTGCAAGGTGCACACAAAGCTTCGTCGCGTTTTTAAATTCTCAGTGCTAAATGTTTTTTGGAGTCTTAGCTCCAAATTCAAATATATAGTCCAAGCTGCATTTTTAAACTATGACCCTGAGACCTTGGGGTTGGACGAGAGCTTGCAGCAGATCTATAATTAATGGCCTAGACTCGGCCATCCAGCTTGGCATTCTGGGATTGGAGAGTGAAGCTTTCTAACCTCCACTGCCACGCAGATATTAATTGCAGACTAGCGCTGATAGAGCCATTAACATGCATGAATCAGGACCTTGTTATTGAATGCTGCACAAGGGCCTTCCCGGACTGTGATCAGAGGCTTATTTACAACGCGCAGCTGCCAATGCATCTGCCGTGACGTGTCCCCAACAAGCCCCCCCTCCCCTCCCTACCAGGTGGCTGGACATCCCTACAGGTTGCCATCTGTGCCCCCGGGCTGGAACGGCTCACGGAGGAGGAAAATGGGGGGGAGCGGGGGGATCGACAGACACCGGGAGGTGTGTCACCCCACAAGGAAAGTGAAACAGCCTCTTTCTAACCCCTCCCAACCACACACACACACACACACACACACACACACACACACACACACACACACGCACATACCCATCCACACTCCTATCATTCCCAGTCATTCCCCATGTCATGGCCACAGCAACGGAAAGAAGCAAACAGGTGCACAAACATAACAGTTTGCTGCAATCCACTCCATTACTATTCAATTAATGCCATTTCAACCTACTGTATTCATGCAAAAATCATTCAAATCACAGCGAGAAAAACACAGCTGGCAGCATACGGATTTCGGCTCCACATAAATGTGTTTTTTTTAATTAGGAAAAACACAAAATATCACATTTTAACTCCATATAATATCTTTCTTTTCTATTTCTCAAAAAAACAGCATAAAAAAACATATGAGATCTTATAATAATGTCACTGCAATATGTCCTGCAAGAGCACCAAGCCCTCTGTGACCCTTTCCGATGATGAAATTACTGTAACATATCATAGCTGTATTGTAATATTTCTCTAGAGGTAAAAAGAGACAGGAGGGAATACTTAAGATAATTTTTCTGCTGGTATTGGAGGAATTCTGCTAAACACTCTGATTTCAACAATCTTCAAGATTTTGACCACTTGTTCCAACAACAATTATGTTCAGCGCTCAATTCATAAACCGCACGATGCTGGAACACGGCAGGCATATGGCAGCGGGGGGGGGGGCACATCTCCTGGTACACGTACAAAACACGCTGCTGAGAACGTGCTATGCAGGTCCACTCAACGTCCACTTGCTCAGCTGTGAGAGTTACATGCATCTGCTTCATAAAATTTGAATGATATAAATGTTATGGCAATAATTCCACGTCATTTTACGCTATCCTGTACAACACACACAAATGCCACCATCGCCACATGCCTCACATAACTTGAGGTCAGCAATTCATTTCCCAGCAGGTGAACTTCACACTTCACTGCACATAATTCACAAAATTACACAAAACTTCATGAAATATCGATAGACAAATATATACCATATCTAGTGGTTTTCTTAAAAAAAAAAAATCTTACTTTTGACAGTTTTACCAGTCGCTTCTGATGCTCTTCAAGTTTTGGCAGGTTCCAGATTTTTTATCCATGTGCATGACAACGAGCTTCTCGTTGAATTTCCCTACTTTCTAAAAATGAATATAAACTGTAATAAAGGACATGAAAAGGCTTGAAGGGGATCTGTACTTTATAATACACCCTTGTTACACAGCCAGAGAGCTTCCTGATCCACACAGTCAGGGGCCGCAATGCAGACAGTCACATACAGAGGGGTCCCAGAACGGTTCTGGCAGGATCCGGCACAAATTAAGCACCGATTATCTCATAATCTAACAGAATTTTGTCACACAGGTCTTACAATATTGAATAAGTATATGATGAGACGTCAGTGTCTGTCTATTGTGCTCATTACGATCTAAATATGAACATCATGCCTCTCATATCGATTGTTTATATTCAGGCTTGAACACTAATGGGTTGATTTATTCTGACCTTGTAATACTACTAAACATCACATTGCCAAAACCAGTCAATTATAATTAAACTATTAAATCATTTAATCTAATTAGTGCTTCAGAGTATTTATTTATTGGCCTAGTCACAAAGGTTACTGGGCCCATCTATACATCCACCCACCTTTCACAACAGCTTATCTAGCACAGGGTTTGCAATGATTTCTGGGAGCGCAGTGCACAAACCATGGGACACCCTGGATGGGACGGCACACAGTTGCACACACAGGGTAATTTAGGGACATTGTTTGTGTTTAGACTCAGGGACAAAACCAGTGTACCGGGAATAAATGAACATGGGATGAACACATAGACCCACACACATAAAGTGGGGGAGGGAATCAAGCCCTGAAGGTGATGGGGCCCACAGAGCTGCCCTGAATCCTTCTAGAAAAAAGCAAGAAAAGGAAAAAGGATGCTGACCCCAATGGTGAAGGTCCAGCTACTTGAAGTGGTTGGATCCTCTGATGATTTATATAGCAAGAGGCAGACTGACAGTAATGTGGACGAACCACCGCAGGGAGAATCCAGTCATAAAACCCACAGACGGCTTAAAGCGGCAGATTTATGTAACAGACAGGAAAGGACAGACCCTCCTGGGAGGAAGTGACCTACATGTGGATACTTGACCACTTTGCTGGGAAAACTGGAGGTGGCTGGTGGGGAGGTGAGTTACCGTGGGAACAGAGGGCCATGTCCACAGGCCAAAGTGGTGAGTGTCCAGGTCTAGGTCTGTACCAGGTACACATCCGGTACAGATCCTTTTCATTCCAGCCATAGTTCACCACACATCGATGAAATAAATTTTGGGTCAATTACAGAATCTACTGTAATGCTGGCCCTCCCCACCCCTCCAGCCCAGCTCCACTGGGAGTGTCTGCACTAGATGATAACATACACTCAGCAGCTGCAGCTACATGGGGCAACAGTTTGGCATGTGACCCCCACAAAAAAAAAATCCTTTGCGATGCCATGCACGACAGCCGCTTCTGAGCCCATCCCGCACCAGTAAACAGCGAGGGTTGAACAATGACCGAAGTCGTGGGACCTTCCCAGACACGTACGGGAGACCTTTCCAAAGAGGATCAGAGTCTGAAGCTCAATGGCTCACCCTGCTTACATGTGGAAACCCTCAGCCTCTGAGACCAAGCTGAATATGCATGATTATTTACATTACCAATCAGATGTCTGGACACACCTACTGAGAATCATTTGTTTTTCAACAAGATAATTAACCCTAAGCCCACCTGAAAGAGATGGAGGCTGTGACAGATGACCTGGCCCCCCCACACCCCCCCAACCGGAGCCCAAGAGAGCTGGTTTGGGATGAGTTGTATCAAAGAGTAAGAGTGAAGTAGCCAACTTATGTGGTGGAACTTGTGGAAACTCCTTCAGGACTGTTGGAGAGGGATTCCAGGTGGCTACATCTGGAAGCTGGTTGAAAGAATGCCAAGAGTCTGCGATGCTGTCATCAAAGCAAAAGGGGCTGTTTTGAGGAATGCAAAATTTGATATCGAGATGCTGAACACTTCCCTTAATCACTACAATATGTCATACGTATTATTTCATTGCCTCAAGGCCTTTTACTATAGGATGAAAAATATAGCCAAAACAGACAAATACAGCTCAGTCAAGAACAGACTGGTACTCTACATACTGACAACACAATTGTTGATCAGTGTCATAACAGTGCTATATAATCATGATTAACAAATATTAATTTAATCTCTGGATCTGCATTTTTGACACATGTAAGGTATTATCATGCTTATATATTTGGTATGGTGGAATATTAATTACCCTGGATCAGTTAGCTGGGTATTTCCCTGGACGTGAGCAGCGCTGTCTGGAGTAGAATGTGAGAGCCTTCGCTGGGACAGGAACCTTCCGCTCTGGGTTACCCCCTGCCTCCACCTTTATTTGGTTCACTCATGGATGTAGCAGACATTGAAGGCGGGTTTGAATGTTTAGCCTGAAGCTGCACGACTGAACATGCAGACTTGGCTTTGAAAGCATGAGCTGACGGCTGTCAATGCGACATAATGCATTAACGGGAATAAGAGGGACACATTCCGCAGACATGAGAAGGTAATAAAACTCGTGAGGTTGTCTAAGCAGCACAGGTTTGGTGGTCATGGATAGTGACTGCAATAGCTTTCTGGGTCCTCCTAAGGGTACTTATTTATCTGGCCCCACCCCATCCGCTAGAAATGCCAAATATCATGTGTAAACAAACGCAGAGTATGACCCAGATTTGATGCCATATAAAACACAAAAAAATCAGAACTAAATCAGAATAATGCTGTATTTTCTGTGTCTACGTTGTGTGAGATTTACTCATTTCATTTTTATTTACTGATTTATCTGATGCTTTCATGAAAAGTGACTTTCAGTAGAGGGATGGGTTACAATATATGTGTAATCTAGGCCACCACATTTGCATGGTTAGCACAATGCTCTACTTGTTGAGCTACGGGATGCTAGCAGGCATATAAATGTGCATTATTTGCACTTCCCAGCTTTCTTGGCAGTGGTCTGGCAGTGGTCTGTCACAAGACCCCACGCTGCCCCGCGGGAAGCTGGGAAATTGGCTCTCTTATCCCGACACCACAGCACCGGACGTGTGGAGACCTCTGAGACCAAATGGATTGTTACAGGAGAAAACAGATGGGCACACTCATACTAAGGGCAGGCAGGCAGACACACACACACACACACACACACACACACACACACACACACACACACACACACACACACACACACACACACACACAAAGACACACGCAGAGACAGGCAACAACAGCCGAGCAGGATTTAGTGATAGTTTGACAGTGAGCATATCCTTAAAAGACCAGAACATGGACTGAGTAGAGTTTCACATGTCTTCTAAGCCTTGCACTAAGCACTGTTTCTATCTTTCTCCTTTGAGAGAGATCCTTTGTTCCGGAAAGGTGCCGGTCTATCGCTCTAGAAGATTTTTCATCCGCGGTGCTAAAAAATCACCAACAAATGCCGCAAAACACCACCTAACCCTCATTCCGAACTGAATCAAGGGATTGCCTTCAAGGGAAATATCGGCTGGCATCTCCAGCCATTTATTACCAGTCGAACTAGACAGCTATTGTTGAGGTCAGAGCGACTCCATCCAGAGCAATGAATGACAACACATGACCTCATGACCAGTGGTGATAAGAAGCTCTGTGCTCATTGGTCGGCCACAGCCGTGTTCTATTTAAGAATATAATTACCCGCTGTTCATGTTTGACAGTGCAGCACGGTTTGGTGTTGATAATTAGATCAGTTAACGAATCCCGCATCAGTGCTTTCAGACAAAATTTACCCAGAAGCCTTGGCCTCATATTGGAGGCGTGACTAATGAAAGTGGACTGAGCTAGTCCCAGCTGCTTTGGGTCTCCTGCCATCCCTATCAGCATTAGACCACAGGGCAGAAAATCTGTGCAGGTGGGAGAGTTAACCAACCGTTATATTGGAACCTGAGTCCATGCTAATAATGTGGATTTTATACCAGCTCCTGTAGTGACTCTTGCTACGCACACAGCTGCTGGACCGATCTTATCGACCTGGAACGGTTCAGCCATCACAGATCCTGTCCTCAGACTTTATAAAACCAAACCACTAATAAGAGTTACTTTGTCACTTAATTTAGATGGTGAGCAAAAACCTAGGGGGGAATTTAAAGGAGATAATACGGTAATCTGAGCTCAGGTGACCAGTGCCACCAATCACGAGCGGAGCAACATGTCTTCCTAAAACTACAGCCAACTGCAACCGGTCCGCATGAAGTAGCCAAATGCAGAGCATATGTTATCCCCTAATCCGTTATTGGCCCACAGCCATGCAAAATCACTGTGACAGATTAAAGGCCTGTATTTACCCCAAGAGTTAGGATTGAGATACTTCTGCTCATCCAGCTGAAGAAGACATCCAGCTGAGAAAAATCATCCTTAGAGCAACCACAGCACAACGAGTCTCCAGACAAAGACATCAGTGTTGGGCACATGCCATCATGCTGACTGTCTTTACCCCCTGCAGGTCAGATAAAAATGCCATCCATCCATTTTCTGAAACCACATGTCTTATTCAGGGTTCACGGAGAGTCCGGAGCCTATCCAGGAGGCTATGGCCGCAAGGCAGGGAACAACCCAAGATGGGGCTCCAGCCTTTCACAGGGCACACTCATACTCCAATTCACTCATACTCCAATTCACTCACACTCCATTCACTCACACTCCAATTCACTCACACTCCAATTCCCTCACACTCCATTCACTCACACTCCAATTCCCTCACACTCTATTCACTCACACTCCAATTCACTCACACTCCATTCACTCACACTCCAATTCCCTCACACTCCATTCACTCACACTCCAATTCACTCACACCCC
>JAODJW010000019.1:25166182-25177431 GCA_026777045.1 Hyperopisus bebe
GGGTGGGGGGGGGGTGGGGGGGGGGGGGGGGGGTCAGAAGGACCCACTCCATTCGAATGCCCAGTGAAAATGTGTCCGCCCACTCGAGGCTTAATGTGAAGTCACCCCATGAACAGCCCTATTTTCCCCCATTACAGCCTACTTATGCTCCCATTAACGGCCACGCTGATGTCGGGACCCTGCGGTCAGGGAGGGTGGTGTTAGCGGCGTAGTGGCACTCCACGCTCTCATGTCTGTCCTTCCAGGTGACAATGGGAGAGCCTTCTCCTAAGAAGTTGCTTTGAGTTTAAGTAGCACCACACAACATGGATTAGGCCAGCTAAATCCCCTCTGAGAGGATTCTGATGGTTCTGCAGATTTCCTCTCTATAACACACTCCTCGAGTGCCTTAAGCTCATCGCACATGCATGCCTGCTACTCTGCAGTGGAGAAGTACAGGGGGGAGGGGAGACAGCTTCCTAATGTGTGAGGCCATTCAATTTACCTGTAAAGGGCAGAATACTGCTTGATCGGCTCTGGGAAACTGCCTTTGCTCATCACACTACGAGGGATGATTTCTTACACTTAAAGTGGACTAAGTAACAACTATAAGCTATAAGACTATAAGCTGCAGGTGTGTGGTAGATGAGGTAAGTCATGGTGGTCTCAGTATCCTATACTATTAAGCACAGTAACCTATACTATTAAGGTATGAGTAGGGTTGCCACTTACAATCTGAAGAAATATGGTCGCTGCCCTGTGCCGCAGGCCAATTACGATACAATTTGCTGAGCGAGGGGGTCCTGATGGTGAAATTTGCTGAGTATTGGTTCAAAACAGAATGCAGCATTTCATTGTCCAGTATGGGATGATCTCATAGAATATGGGATGAGTGGCAATTTTAGGTAAGACTACAATCAAAGGCACCTCCATCTAGTGGCAGGAATGCTTTGATTACTTTCACTTGTGGCCCCTTTATTTGGCTCCTTAACCATCGCTTGCTTATCCTTACACCGCTTTGACCGTCCATTTGTGTTCCTTGTAGGCCTCGGCATCAACGACGTGGCCTGCCATCACTCCTCGACAAGAGGGCATTCCGAGGGCCGATTCCGAAAGCGATTCCGAGCCCACGCGGACGCGACTGGTTAACAAACTCTCAGGGCCAGACTGTGCATTTGAGGGCTGCCTTTGCTGGTGATCACACGGTGCCCAGACGGCCCGCCTCGCATTACACTCTCTGGAAAGGCGCACCTGTCATTTTCACAAAGTACAGTGATAGTGGGGGGCCCCTACCTTCCCCGCCCTCAACATTAGCTCCCTGCCTGTCTGCCAGCACCGCAGGCCTCCAGGCCATTAGACCTGGGCTTTACTCCTGGGATGGGGGGCGGGGGAGAAGTTCTTACCTTCTCATCTCCCCTGATTGGTCTGCTGACCATCAGGAGATTCACGCTCCAATCAAGCGGAGACACCTGTTGCTAGGCATTCCCACACGGAGAGTGAAAGCTTAAAAATGCTGAGTGCCCCGTGCCATTAAAAAGGAATGAGAAGCAGGCAAAGATAAAGTTAATTTTTCATCCGCGGTATTCGCTTCAGCTATTTTCTCAGTTGCGCGCCGGTAGGGATGGAAATGACAGATCGAAAAGACAGACAAGTCCACTTGGAAAAAAATGCCTCAGTAGCTACACATGGCTATGATGACATCATTAGCATTTAGGATTAAGGCTCAGGGCATCGCGTCTGCGGGCCCTCTGCCTACATGATGGAATCATCCAATTCAGCCAGACACCAATTCACAAGCTCTGCCTTCACTACAGCAGATGTGCGACCTCAGCGCAGTCATGATACCAAAATGCGACCGCATCAGGCATGCCTCGCACGGACACGCGCTAGCCCATGCATGACCAGCAGCATGTCATTAGCTCCTGCCTCAGAGATCATCAGGAGTTCAGCTGGCTGAAACGGAATACGCAGAGCCGGTGTCATAGGGCCGCTGACCAACATGAAAGCTGATTGGCTCCCAGAGTGCCCCCTCCCCTGTCACACACTAAATCGAAACATATCATTGGCTAATGGTAAGGTTGATCCATCTTTATGAATAATGGTTCTTCTTATGCCCCCCCCCCCCCTTAAAAATCCTTGAATCGCTGCTGACTGGCCATTAGGAGATGTGAGATGAGACGAATGTCCACTTAGCAATGGGGCAGTTTGCAAGGAATGCATGTACAGTAAGGAATGCATGTACGCAGCTTGACGCAGCCCTTAGCATGGCGGCTAAGCGAGGCTGCTGGCTCGACACTCAGCGGAGACCCCGCCATAGTGCCCTCAAGAGGGCTACTTCAGTGAAATTGCTCCAGTAAAATACATTACTGCATAAATGGGTATGAATCCCCAAGTCGCTTCAGATGGAAAAACTGTCAGATAAGCAATGAAATAACAATCCTGCATGTGAATTATAAATCCTTGCTTTCACCGTTATTATTAATAACCTGTTGACAGTCTGACAGACCGTTAAACCATACAGGAAGAAAGGGAAAAAGGAGTTTATCGATGTAGAAGACAGTTTTACACTAAAGCCACTTCGGAAAACTGAGTAGGAATGAAAAGCTTCATTGGCATTCAGGGAATGGATGTTCAGAGAGCATTAGCCGCCGTTGTCATTGTGCCAGGCCTTTGGCCAGGCGCTGGAGCCCAGCACGTTCATGTTTAATGCATGGGCGAGTTCCTCTACCATGCCGCTACACCGCCTCCCCCCCCACAGAACCCCGGAGAGGCGACCAAACTGCGGAGAGGAGTAATATCCAAACGCAGAGCCTAAAGGTCATTCCACCTCTATGACAACTGAAGTTTTAAGGTAGATCTTATGATGTTCTAACAGACGGATTCTAACCCTGTTCTAACCCTGCTTATTTGCTTTTAACAAACCCGTAACATCCAAAAGAATCCTTAACAGTGTTGCATTTTTATTTTAAAAAAAACAAAAATATTCTCAACATCCAATCAGAAGTGCAGTCAAAACTGCCCAAATACTCCCTGTGATCACTCTCACGCCTTTGTTAGCAGAAGCAGAAATAGAAGCATCATTTCATTTGATATTTCAGCAATTCAGCATTTATGAACTACCACCTTAATACAGCATGTTTGCTATTAGTCCTGCTGCTCCAGAACATTTGTCAAGAGCTTCTGAAAATCCAGCCACACAGGGAGTAGGTGTTGGGGGGGTGATGCTTGGAGGAAAGCTTCTGGACACTTTCCTTTTACAGTATGTGCACCTTCTTATACACACACACACACACACACACACACACACACACACCTCTATTCACATTTTTGGAGGATCGTCCATAAATTTCTATTGGAAAACTCTAATCCCAACAGTGATGACCTTAACCCCTACCCAGCCCTAACCCTAACCATAAGTAACCAGACAAAATACAAGTTTTTTGCCATCTTTAGTTTTTTGATTGCATTCGCAGATCTTTGTGGGGACCTGAAACGTGGTCCCCTTTATGTAAAAATAATGGGCTTTTATCACATTGTTGTTCGCATTTATAGATTTTTCGATTGTAGTCAAAGATTTTTATAAAATTGAGTTTCCCCTTGTGATGACTGAAAAAAATGTCTAAATGTCAAAATAACATTATGGGGACATTTGGTGCCCACAATGTAATCTATTACACAGACACAGACACACACACACACACACAAACACATACCCACAAACATAAACACAAACACGTAGAGCTTATCACAGTGTAATTAAATCTTCTTTAACTTCTTTCAGAGCTAAAATGAATCAATTTGATGTTGTACTTGAAGAATCATAATACTACAATTTTAATACTCTCGAAAAAGCTTCAGTGCATGTTTGTACAGAAAAAAACAATATTGATGAAGATGTGTTTTGACAGCAGGGTGGATAAATATAAATGCCTTGGTTAAACAGAGACCAGCACTTTACCAAGTGAGAGACAGTCTACCAAATGAGTAACGCAGAAGAATCATTTGTTGAGCAGGACCTACTGGCCAATCAGACACTATTGTGTATGCCGTTTGCATTCATGGCAAATCTGCCACTGGGAGTTCATTTTTCATTAGCCACTTACCATGCCCGGTGTATTTTGGTTACATTTTCTGATCCCCGTTATAGCCAAACCAAACGGTGTCACATTTGCAAAATGCTTCAGGTATTTATAGTGCCTGAGTGTTTCAATCAGTGCTGCCTCTCATCTCTGACCTGTAATATTCCAGGGCTAGTTTTGAATAATTGGTGGACTTGACTGCTTTTTGCATGTCATTCATGCTTTGGTTTGGCAGGTGCTTGTAAATCAGAGTTCAATCTGGTCCTTGGGGACCCACCTTTGGTCCATGTTTTTGCTCCCTCTGAACTCCTTGCCAGACAGTCCACATTTTTGCTCCCTCCCAATGTGTGCTGTCTGTGCCAATAGCTGGCAGCCAAAACAGCCCGCTACAATGGAGGAGGTGAATGAATGTCTATTGCGTGCAATCTGTGTACAGCACAAATGAAGACTGAAAGCAACACTGGGAGATCATCTCCAAGCAGAAGATACAGCCTCCGTGTGGGGTCTTCTCATATACAATTACCTCTTGGATAAGACCATTGAATCAACGTCAGAATGGTTTTGATACAAGAGTAACAGATACAGGACCAATCAGGAACGAAAGCGACATCAAGAGCACCAATACAACCAACCAGGCAAGAGGGTCAGTCCCCTGAACTGAACACCGAGAACCAGTCAAGAGAGTGACATGACACATACGATTTATAAGTGTCTTAACATTCTTGGATTTGAGTGTGTGTGAGCAATAGAGTATATGGTCCTCTTCAAAATTAGCATTCAACCTGCTGATTAGAAATGCTTGTCAGGGAAGGAAACATGGAAATGGTAAGAGGTGGAAAATGAAGTGCTTTCATTTCAGCATGAGACAGGTGTGAAGCTATACGAGCGAAATAATCACCTGTTCTGTTTTCGTTCCGGGCTGACCTTCTGGAAGCACACTTATACGGGCTGAGGTTATCACGGGGATTATGAAGTATTTTTATTGCCCCTCATTGCAAATCAAGTCCATCACTTCATTCTGAAATTCCCTCCAGGTGACAAGAGCTGCTATTTGGAAAAAGGATAATACTATTCTCTGAAACGCCATAAATTCAGGATTTGAGGATGTGACTCATTGAGCTGTACCTTCATTATTGTTCAGGCGATTCTGATGTTGACCATTTCACTCCTGACGCACGCTTGGCAAATGAAACTGCCGAAGCTGGAACCTCAGACAGCAGGCTACTGGTGCCATCTTACTCCCGGGGCACAGTGTCACTCCACGGTGACTTAGGTGTGCCCGCAAGCTCCTTACAGCCGAGCATGAAGAAAGCACGGCTAAAACACCATCATTTTTCGCCCCAACCGTGTCACATCAGGCTGCAGAGAAGAGCTCCAGGGAACATAAACAGGCTCATGTTGCACCAGGAAGGATAAAGGACCAGCTCCCTCCAATCACTCCACAGTGAAACATCTACTCTCAGCCAGGCTGCAGGGACGTGGCCGGAATGGCAGTGAATGTGGCTCTTCTCCAAGTTTGTTACTTTACTCCAGACTGTCCTCAACCACCGCAGAAGCCTGCATCAGTACAGAACACTTAGTAAAGCCTGCACCAAAGGCCCTGTTTGCAGTCTAAAGCCAACATTTTACTTTTTGCGTTTGAAAATTTTGACTTTACTGAGTGATATGGCCCTTGTATATGTTTCCGTGGTTACAGAGCCAAACTTCCACCTGATTAGCATCAACCAGCCTGTTATATTATTCAACCGTATGGCTGCACTTTGAGAAAGAGCAAAGGTCGGCCAGCCCAAAACTTCAGGGATGCTCACAAGTCAAGAACGAAAAACAAACATCTTCTAGACGTTGGACCCATATTCCACATCCTCCTTGAGCATGATAAGATGGGATGGGAAATGAGCACATCACCATAACAGCTAGAAGATGGGGGAAAATCTAGATCTTGATAGACACAGAAT
This sequence comes from Hyperopisus bebe, assembly GCA_026777045.1. Lineage (NCBI taxonomy): Eukaryota > Metazoa > Chordata > Actinopteri > Osteoglossiformes > Mormyridae > Hyperopisus > Hyperopisus bebe. Next base: position 25,172,196 of record JAODJW010000019.1, read on the forward strand.
TGGAGCTTGAATCCACGAACTCCTTCAAAAGTTAGCTTTCCTTTTATGCCTTATAAAGTGTTTCATAGGAGTACAAGTGATTGACTGTATTGATACTTAAAAGTTGTCATTAATTCAGGAATTAAAAAATTAAGTGACAAGTTGAATGTTAGTCTTCGGCATCAATGCGGCAGAAATAAGCCAAGAAAAGCAGATAGCATGTGCGAAAACAAAGCCCTGTGAGGTGTGTCTGTTCGCCGCTTTTCCACAGCAGGGGGCGTTACAGAGTGGCTCGGTCCGCCAGGCTACCAGGTTAAAAGGAAGCTTTGGACCTCCTCATTCCCAGCACCGGCAGTAATGACTGATGATGGACAATCTCCCCCGCGTCCTCCCCCCACCCCGGTTCCCCTGTCCTCCAAGCTTGATGAATGTGCGTTCGCAAGAGAGTATCCTCTTCTGGAAGTATCTGCGGTGAACTATAACTCGCCCCTCTACAGAAGATCGAATTCAGGCGAGGCGAGCGGGGATGTGGGATATGAGATAAACTGCCAGGTATAAAATACTTCCGCTAACCTGTGACACCAAAATGGCCGCCTCATTTTACTACCGTCCTTTTTCTCTGCCGGGACCGTATCTATGTGGGTGAGCAGAATAAAAGTACACAAGTGTGCTTCAAAATGAAACCCTGGAAGAAAGTACAGAGGTGTGATACATGGCGTCATTCATCCACAACTCTACTTAACTCATTGAAAGTGTTTATTTTGGAAATTTCAGTCCCAATTCCCCTTACTCTCATACAATATATACAACAACATATTTACAAATATAATTCAAGTATTTCTTGGATACCACTTTAAGGGTGAACCCCAAATGCATAGCGACATAAGTGCAATTGGCCAATTACAGATACAAAATCTCCAAATACAACAGATAATACAGGAACCAGAAGGCATCTTTCTTGAACGCAAATCAATTAAATGCAAAAATTATTGAGAGGAAAAAAGCCATTTTACCTTTACTATAATGAATTACAAAACAACAGGCAAAGAACTTTGGATGTAATTATATGCTTGGCATTTAAAAATCAATGCATACCCTAGTGAGAAGAAGAATATATTAAATAGTGTTCTTAATGGCGACAGTATCAGAGGAGATTTGGGTTTGAAACACACACACACACACACACACACACACAGAGGTTTGTAATTATACCTTTGTGGGAACTCTACCCAGCCCTAACTGTAAGCATAAGTAACCAAGCAAAATAAGACACTTTTGGCATTTTTTGTTTTTTGATTGCACCAGAAAAATGGTCCCGTGAAAATAACAGGTTTTGGTCACATTTTATCACATGTCTCTCAATCTCTCTCAAACACACACACACACACACACACACACACACACACACAAACACAGAACATTCAGCTCATACACATTCTGCACTCCCCCATAATACCATGGGAAAGAAAAAGCTGTCTCCAGACAGGATTCCTTGCTTTGCAAACACTTCAAGGACCATTCAAGTCAGTTAGAGCGCTGTCATAAATCCACAGGGAATGGTCAGGCCAAAGCCTCACCCTGATGGTCACTCACGATAACATGAGCAAAACAGCAGCCAGGCATCAAGAAAATCCATTCCTGATGCAGCGGGATCAGCATTCCCCACACAGAGAGGGGGGCCCACCGTGAGAATGCATAAAGAGTTTCGGCATTTTCAATTTATAGAAAATAAATCACTCCTCCTGTGTAAACCGCATTTTGATTAATGAGACACTTTACTTCCTGTATTTGGGATTCTTACGCTGTCAGAATTCACGCCGTGGCCATGGACCGAATTTATACATTTGGAAAGAAGAAAATCAAAGTAGTAAAATACGGAGGTACTTTTTGATGCGTAAATTACTGTTCACATTTTATTGACTTTTTAATGTAACCCTTTGTCATAAAAATTTGTATCCAGGTGGGGAGACACGGGCAAGAAACCCCCTGGACAAATGAGCAAGGGAGGAACTTGAGGCCGAGAAGAACCAGAAAATAATGGTTCTAGGAGGTTCTTCTGCTTTTTCATCAGGAGCAGACTGCACCCACATGACCAGAAACATCTGACATACAGACCACACGCAATGTCATCAAGAAAATGATCTGTTTGTATTGATGTATAGATGTCAGGAGTCTGGAAATTCTTTGTGAATCATGTATCGAAACTTTTGAACAGAATCTGAGAAAAATAACGGAGTGTTAAAAATTTAATTACGGCTGAAATGAACATCTCATTAGCATATATCAGTTGTACACTCTACGTCAATGTGATCCACAGATGAGCATGCACCGCTGCCTATACTGTGCTGATAGTCGATAATTGCAAAATGCAAGGTTGCGCATTTCGGTATCCTAATGCCAGCTTGATCTTCCAATGAATATCATGAATATAAAACACTAAGTCACGCAAACATAGCTGGCACAGAACATGTCTTTACTAGATGTTGCAGATGAAATTCTCCACAAAGCTCATTTTCAGCTCAGCAGCAAGTGAGTGTCCTTGTCAAGCCCATGTGCCTGCAGGATCCCGATGCCAAAGTCAGTCTCTCTTTCTTAATAGCAGGTTTCTAGCCAGTACGAACATCTCGTTGGGTTCTGATCTTTTTATAGCCAAAGGAACCATTTGCCAGAAGTTCTTCAAATACATCAATAGCCCCAGAAAAAAAAGCAGCGAAATACCATACATTTTCTTCCATGCAAAAATAACTATTGCATTAGACATTTGATTATGTAAAAAATCAATGATACAGCTGTTGTCGCTGAAGTCAGACTGGACAGTGTGAGACAGTGAGATCCCCCTCCCAGCTGCCTGGCTATTCTTCTTGCATCTGGAAAATAAGTGGAAGCTGCCGAACCAAATGCCTTGCTGTCAGTCCATAATAATATTAAAATATGAGTACACAGCATTATTTTAGCTACAATTGCATAATGATGTTATTTTATAGGCAGTGGGAACTATGCATTACAATTAGCAACTTTGCTTATATTAATTTCTTTCAAATTATGGGAAGATTTCACTAACTTACCAAGTTTAATAATCGAGTGAAGGTTACTTTTATGTTTCTTAATTTCAAGCAAACTAAAATACAATACGTCTCATATAATTTTGCTCAAATCAGCACAAGGGTTCAAAGTGTATCAGGAATGTGTAAGCGACAATATTTCATATCCAGTTGATTATCTGTATGTCACTCAGGTGTAATGCAAATTTCATGGTTAAAGTAATATATAACATGTCATGTCAAGAGGAAAATCTTTACATGTAAAATGTTGCTACTGCAGTTAAGCATTTTAACTGATTATTGATTAAAGTGCTGGTACAATTTATTCTGAATCACAAGAAATCATGCTCTTGCTGTGACTGTCTAATAGAAAAGCAGTTATTGAAAATGTGCAAATGGATTAAATCACTCCCTTTTTGAGAAACATTACAATGGCACAAAGTACAAATTTTAAGATTTGGGGAAAACACCTAAACTTAGTGTATCTTTTCTAATTCCTTTCCAATCTCATGCTAATATTGTAAAGTTGGGTGGTGTGTGGTTCAGTGAGTTAGAATGTACCTGTGATCAGAAGGTTGCTGAATCAAATTCCAGAGCTGGCAGAGTGATTTTTCAAGGCCTTTAACTCCCAATTGCTCCAGTTATTGACAGACCTTACTTTCTGTCTGATAAATAAAAAACATGTAAAATGCAGGTATGAGGGCATGACAGGGGCCATAATTCATAAAGAGGGGCCAGCGTTATCATCGGCCAATTATGTGTTTCGAACTGGTGAGTGGCAGGGGAAGGGCATTCCGGGGGCCAATCGGCTTTCAGCTCCTGTTGCCCCGCCTCTGTACACACCCCTAGTAAAATTTAAATGCACCCAGCTGCATAGGAATGGGACCAGACTATTTGGTGAAACCCTGGACTCAGCACCAGTCAACTTTCCACCTTTAGCAAGAGTGTTTTGAGTGATCCGATCCATCACTGCTTATAACTAAGGAAATTATTTTGCACATATTTTATCCTTCCGTAGCATTCAGGCTCACTGCTTGTTCCCAGAAATTACGCATATTACTGGAAGGGCGCTGCCTGGGGACGAATGACTAAATGGGTGATGAAAGGGTGGTGATCTTCAGTGACAGACTGATCTGTAAAAGGGACGTATCCCCCCCCCCCACACACAATTTCAGGTAATTTCCACCCAGGCCAATGCAGCAGCCTCCGCGTTGAGAAAATCAGCACTGAAGTGGTCAGGTGCATAACGGACCGGGTGCTGTTCCCTGGGGTGGAGGGACCTCAGTAAAGAGGCTGCAATCTTTCGGCATATGAAATTCGGGGTTAGAGCAGTGCCCGTTAATGCTCATGCGATGCCCTAGGCAAGCTCCTTCACCACCACCCCCCCCAAACCCACTTTGCCCCCCGCTTGGACGCACAGAGCTCTCATTCCGCAAGGTGAGAGAGCAGCCAAGCCCGTATCGCTATGGCAGCGGAGTCTCCCACGGCAACCGGGCCGTTCAAAGCACTATAGAACGAGGGCTGAGGAATGCAGTAGAATTCTACACAGTGTTGTATTTTATTGGTGGGGTGGCGGGGGGCAAAAAAAAGAGAAGAACTGTAAAAGAATGCTTGGGATTGCTGGGCCCACTGGCATATTGATCAGCGGAAACAGAACGTTAGTGGCTCATTTGCAAGTTTACAGTATTGTCTCATGACTCTCTGGAATGAACTTCCAAGAGTTCTTGGACAATAAGAGCCCACAGGGAGACGACTTTGCTGGCGATCACAGAGTAATGCAAAACACAAGCCGCAGCGCTGTGTTCAGCCCTCCCTGTAACGGAGAGCAGACTGCATCCCTCTCACTGCACCCTCATGGCAGGATACAGCAGAAAGTCTCACAGCTCATGATAACGGCGCATAAGGTCTGGGAAGCAATGCAAAGCCATGAGGCGCAGGGTATGAAAACAGCGCAGCCGGCAGCAGTGAGCAAAGGTACTCGAAGCCCCTGGGGGGGCGACAATTAATGACTCACCTAGGAGACATTCTGCAGCCTGCAGCAGCTCAATTCTTTGTTTTAACAGCCAGATATCGACTGCCGTGCTTAGGTCAAGCAGACACGGTCTGGGGCACGGCGCCACTTCCCCTTGTTAGCTCATGCTAACGCCTTGAATCCATGACCATGTCAGCACGCGTGTCACCTCCGGCACTCTGTCCCCCCCCCCCCCCCCCCAAGC
>JAODJW010000019.1:25177531-25191660 GCA_026777045.1 Hyperopisus bebe
CACCCCCCCACCCCCAATGCATTGTGGGTCGCGGCGTCGGGGGCTGTCCGCTCACCACACTCGCTCCTGGCGCGGCATGCCCACGGATTCTTGGTTCTCACCCTCTGATTTAATTTGAGAATTGGGAAGCGCAGTGCGCTGGCATCAGAGAACACGGACCAGAAGAGAACCGCGGGCTTATTAAATTTTAATAATTCTCTCCAGGCAGGCTCCCCCCCCCAGTAATTGCTTTGTGTACTTCCCCTGTGGGGACCCCATACTTGTTTGCTATCAGCAAAGCTGCGATGTCACAGGCAGCGAGCCCAATTCCCCCCCCCCCACACGACAAACCTAAATATTTTCCCTGAATACATACATGCACATATATATATATATATATATTACGTTCCAGAAGTGTCTCGTGCTTGTGCCTCTTCCACACCACATCCATCACTGGGAATTTACCGTTTTATCATTATGATTATTGATCAAATGGAACCTGGCATCCATCCTGACTATAAACTGCGCCAACCGCCCCGAAACTGCAGGCTTCACATGCGGTAGAGGCAATACGGTTGTACGGTTTAAAGATATCCTTTGCCTGGTCCCTCTGCTCCAGAATGTTCAGCTTTGAAGTGTTGGCATGGGCACGGCCAATGGGCACCGCCAATGGGCAGGCTGCACGCACACGGCCCTGAAAGGATCTCTGTGTACCAGCCGAGGACTCAGAGGAAGGCCGAGGGGGGGCGGGGAGGAAAGTCTGCAGCCCGACATTAGCACACTGTCTGTGTGTGGATCATGTTTATGTTATACTGTGGGGACCGAATGTTCCCCACAATGTAATAAAAATCTGTTACTTTGAGTTTGTGGGGACCATTTTTCAGATCCCCGCAAAGATCTGTGAATGCAATCAAAAAAGTAAAAATGGCAAAAGTCTTGTATTTTGTTTGGTTACTTATGGTTAGGGAGGGATAGGGCTGGGTAGCGGTTAGGATTAGCATGTTGGGATTAGAGTTTTCCTCATAGAAATGATTAGAGAGTCCCCACAAAGATATAATTAAGGGGGGGGTGTACAGGAATACAGTTAGAGTGGTAGAAACTAGACTGCCTGTCTGGGGGACACAGTGTCAGTAAGACAGCTCACCTGTATCACCGGACACCTAAGTAAAGCGCTTTCATATCCTGGTAAAGGGCACAAATTTGGTAGCATTTTAATTGAAAGAACCACATTCTCATTAGAAGGTGATTCTATACTATATTTATCTATGTTTTTTTTACAATATATTTATATAGCAAATGTCTTTATCCAAGGTGTAGTACAGTTTGTAGAGAAAACAGGGTCAGACAGTCCCTGGAGCGTTTGGGGGTTAGGGGCCACGCTCAGGGACCCAACGGTGAAATTGCTCTACGGACTCCGGGACTTGAACCGGCGAGCTTCCGGTCGCAGCCACACACCAGCCCCGTCGAGGTCAGTTCTTGTGTCTTTTAATACGCTTACGCTGCAGATTTTTGAAGAGCATTTAGCCTTCTCCTTTGACCTGCCCCTCAAGGCCGGCGTCAGAATGAGAGGCGTTTCACCACCTGATGGCGCTGTGCCTTCATCTGGATGCTGAGTGGGGCGGGGCGCTTTGCCGTGTCACTGTACGCAGGCCTGAGTACGGTCACATCCCAACCAGGGTGCCAGCTGCCTCAGAGCACAAAGGCCGGACAGTATATTAGGTTAGTGGGAAATCTTCTGCCATGATAGGATTTTCGTAAAGGGAGGACAAGGACATTGGCCACCGTGATACAGTATGTGAGAGGCCTTTATACAGCAAAGCCCATCACTGGCAGCAAAAGGTACGGAGGATCGGATAGGTCCCAGTGTGACATATGCATGCCGTTTGGAGAAAGCCAGGCTTCCAGTGGGTAACTGAATGACTGCAAACCATCTTAGCTCACACTTGTAACCACATCCTCTCCAATGTAAAAACACACCTTAAAACCTGCCTGATCATCTACACGCCTTTCCTCATCTGATCCACATTGTAATCAATGTCAGTGTTAGGACTGCACAATATTTGAAGTTTTTGTAATAAATATTGCGATATTCATAAAATTTAAGAAACGGGTTGAAAATTTACCCATAATGAACTGTAGCCAAATATATCCTATTACCTCCCAGCTGGGTGTGTCAGATACGTTGGTAATGTTGCCCTGAGTTGTGCCACACAGTCTATGAGGGAGGTAGGACAAAAATGATCACGGTTAAATCAAAGAACACATGCAGTAAACTTTAGACTGATTTATTAACACATACCAGATAATACTGAAAAGAAACAATCACTGCAAAGTATCCTGGACAGCTTGCTAAGATTTGTTTCCTATGACAGATGAAAAATGTTTTCATGAAACAATGGTCCCAAACCAGCCGACTATTGCAATGTGGCAATGTGCATAATATGTGATGTGATCTTAACGTTGCACATCGTGCAGGTCTAATCAGTGTAAAGGACTACCCAAAGCATTCTACAGGTGAAGGAAAAAAAAATCTTTAAATTGAAAAAGGGGAGGAGGATCAATCTTTGACCAACAGGGGGCATGGTGAGGAAAGTGCTCTAGGAGCACAACATGGGTGTTTGGTCCAGGCCTGAATTCTGCTGCATGAATTTGTTAACTTGGGAACCCAGAGCATAATGGAAGGGGAAACAAACACATAGAAGATGCAAAAATAAAGAAAATTGCCTATTTTTATATCTGTTTACTGTGGAACGATTTGGCAAAGCTGACGAAGGTTAGGGTTAGGACAAGAGGCACTCAAAGAATGAAATTCACTCTTTATTCCTGTTATTACTGCTGGTAAAAAGCTGAAGGAGGTCCTGCAACAAAAAAGGAATCAAAGGCCACATAATTTATCTGATAATTACCTGTCAGAAATAACTAACATTGTTAATTTAAACTGTCAGCTCAAGTGCTGGTCAAGTGAATATAAACAGAAGAATTTAAAAGTTAGATTCATTCTCTATTCTTAGTCTGAATGCTGTCCATAAACCCTTTTCAAATTATTCATTTAATTAAACTTTAATTATAACACGGTCCTCATAAGTGTTAACTAACTATATTTAAAAAACCTTTATAATTACTACTAGTAATTAAGTAATCTTGAGTATTGTTAATTATTTTAAATGTTAATTTAAAATGAGAGCGCAATCTTAGATCTTCTTATTTCGTTTTTTTATAGTAGTGTTTCTTTGTACAACATATCAATAGACATGATATATCCTTAGCAAACAAGAAAGCCAAACATACATTTGGATAACGCCAATGTATAAAATAAGTAAAATAAGTATGTAAAATATTTAGGGGAAAAGGTGAAGTCTAAAGTGCCTTTCCATTCTTTCACGTAAAAACATCCTCCAAAGGCAAATATACAGATCCTTCCAGAAAAGCCAAGCCTGCACCTGTAATGTGCATTGGCAGCTCGTTGATTAGACTCAGAAGTAAATGTTGATCTATAGTTATTTGTGCCCTCCTGTCTTTGAAATACATCAAAATATACGGTGAAATTAATAATCTATTTTAAAAAAACTGCTTATATTAAACATGGTCTTTTTGACACATCTTATTTGTGTTGCATATATATTTATATACATATTCAACTCTATGTGCAAGTGTAGGCAGGAACTGGAATGGAATAAGTAATCAGGTATTTATTCAGAATAGATTTATCTTCTTTTTAAGTATGGCTTTTTAAAAATGTCAGACTGGGATGTCCTGGTAGATTCGTAGAAAATCCAGGCTGTACATAGGCTGATAACGGTCTAAACGGATTAATTTCTGGGACCGATTACTTGAGACCAATGGTACCCAGATAGTGAAACAGATCAAAGTGTCTTCCAGCAGGTGGATGATTAATCAGACTAACGGCTTGCTAGCATTTTCTGTTCTCCTTCACTTGCTGGCTGGGTTTCCTCCAGCAGTATAAGAACAGGCAGCTAGCGTGGATTTCTGTGTCTAAACTGCCCAGTGTGTGTGACTGTATCAGTGCCCTGTGATGGACTGGCATTCCTCCCAGGGCATTTCCTGCCTTGTGCCCTCTGCTGCCTGGGTCAGGCTCTAGGCCTGACATGACCCTGTACAGGATAAGCAGATGCAGAAGATGGATGGATAATTTGCCCACAAAGTCAGCATAATCTTGGAGGCGTGAGCTCCAGTCAGATTTTTATATGAATACAGCATAACTACACTCTAACTTCTCATTCTGCTATTGCTCTCTTGGCCAATTGTGTCGGGAAAAAAAAAACCAATAAAAATTAATCGAATGCTCTGATGTATTATTTACACCCTACGATATATTATTTATATGAAACATCAATAGCTGAAACCCCACAACAAAACATTTCCACCCCGATCCATTCGAAAACGATGATTTGTTGTGCATCATCATGTCCAAATAAATCAGTGCAACACACTGCAATTTTGTTTGTTTTTTTCTATCATAACCATATTTTGTTCGTTTTTCCCTGATTCTGCATCTTGAGTCATTTCGAAACAGGCGTGGGCACTGGAGGACGATAATTTTTATATTCGTTTCAGCATAAAGAACCGTTTTGGTGTTTTCGGCATGGAAAACACTGCTCACTTAAAATTCCTCCTCAAAGATGCAATTAAAAAAGATCATGTTACTAATTGATGAACACAGTACTCAGTGATGAGGCAGTTTTGAATTAAACATGTATGTTTATTTCCCCCAAGTTGTGAATGATGTTTGTTAGTCCTGGCAGATGTAGTGTATTTGCTTGCATTTGCATAAGAAATGTAAATTCTGCCTGTAAGTAGGTTAGCAAGCAGGATGCATTTCTCAATCATTGCATCTTCTTGGTGGGGGGGGGGGTATTTTGTGAACCAAATGCTTGAGTCCCCAGCTATGGAGTCCTCCAGCATTCCTGCCTCTCCGATCATATTGTGTCCCAGCATTCCTACGGATCTGGCCTTGTACAGATCAATCGTAACCAAATAAAAAGAATCCATTACGCTCCTCCGGTTCCTCTCCTCCCCCCCACCCTCTCCAGCTGCACTCCTGCATCGGCACTTCCATTTTACTCGGACTTCTCGTGCTCCTTCCCCATATTTCATAGCACGGCTAAAAATGTCTCTGGAAGATACTCCTGCTTCCTGCTGTGCACCAGAAGAAGCTCCTGTGGTGCCCTAGGTGAGCGCCCCCCACCCAAGACAAAGTGAAATCAGGTTCCTAAGGCAGCACCCCCTCAGAAGACCCCCCAATGGATTGACCGGCACTGACGCACAGTTTCCCTTAAACTAGAAGGACAGCCTAAGCATCATGCCACTACCGATTATTCAAATTTTACCCTCTTCTTCCCGCAGTAACCAGCAGACCCATTCAAACGAGGGCCACCCAGACACATCAAGCCTATAAAATAGGAAAAAAATAACAGCAAACCCCCAACAGAGGCTTGTGCTACTAACATCAAAGCTGTTAAAACTCTCATAACATCACTTGCACTTTACACACTAGTACAATGGCTATTGCTAATTTGTGTGCATGTTGAAGTAAAATGGGCTCGCCTGTTGTATCCTATATTCCAAACACAATGTTTCCGTGATTACTGCAAAATGTGCGAGTGTGAATGCACGTGTCTGGCAGCTCATATGAGCATGAAAGTACAGTCACGCTACGGTTGTTTAACTTGCTAATCTGTAGGTACCACGGGCACTCTGGACATTTAAAATCGCTGAAGGGGTCGATGCTCCGTGCCATAATCAGTTAAGAAATTAAATGTGATAGCTAGACTTTAAACAAAGACTGGAGCATGACAATGGCTGGTTCTTGTGGCATTTTATCATTACCAAAACAAAAAAATTACAGGGGAAAATATAAAGCAGGACGCCCCGGTATTGTAATCAGGCTTCATCTGACTGCAGAACATTTACTCTGTAATTAGTAATTCTGCCCATTTTGGAACACGCCAGCGGTGGGCTGTTTGCAAAGCCAACAGATAATTTGTATAGCTGTGTAAACTGTGATTATCTTCTGCATTTGTAGTATGATTAATGAACGAAAGGCCCCTCCCCTCTCAGTCTTTTTCTCATTCACAGAGGATAGGGAATGCCACTTCTTTGACAGTAAATGCAGGTGAATGGGGGGGGGGGGGCATTAACTAGAGGAATAAGTACCTGGGAGCTGGAACTGTCGGGCCTCTCCACGACGGCCTTAGGTCAGACCACAAAACCAGGTTACTTCATACACGGCTATTAAAAACTGCTATAGGAACAGAAAACAGTTTATCTCATAATTCCTGCAGAAATCCTTTAATGCAGAGGAACTTAAGCAGGCAGATATGCAAACACTGCACTGTTTTGCACACTGCTATTAAAATTCCACTTCCGCACTTTATCATCACTGTACTACCTCTGTGAATATTTGCACATCCTTCCCTGATGCATCACCTACTTATATGCATATTTATTGTCCCCTTGCAGTTTCTTACTGTCTTGTATCTTACCGCACTGCTGTTTGTCCTGTTGTCCCCCCTGCACCTGTCCCCTGCACTGTCGCACAACGACTTCACTGTGCTGCTCTAAGCATGTGACAATAAAACGTCAAACATAGTGCTAAATATACTGTAACATTTGCCAGACCGAGGCATCGCAGTGACAGTAGGGCTAACAGAGGCACTAAACAACCACCAAACCACACCAGTAAGGTACACACAGTGGGTAATTTATACAATGACTAAAAACACGTGAGGATTGCATAGGGTTCACACATGACACAGGCAACAACACACATGACAATCAGGAACACAATAAGTATTAACAAAAACACAAACAAAGGGGCTATTTACATTTTCCCAGCATGCTCCAGTGCTACAATATTGTATATATATAACAAAAAAGGGCCTTGTTTTTAGGTTATTCTTATGAGCATAATTAAGTCCGTGCTTGAGAAGATGTGTCTGTGTTTGATAGCGTGTGTAACAGAAACTCAGCCGTGAGCTTCCGGTGTGTGTTAGTGTATCCTGACATCTGTCACCGCGGGGACAAATCCAGATCTCGCAAAACAAGGACACCTGTGGTTAATGACGGCCACTGGGAAAAGGCGCAGCGTCCTTAAAAACCGAGCTGAGGGAGAACACAGCGCTATGCCGCTGCGCGGTGCATTGTCTGCGCTGAATGCCGTGCGCTCCTGTCCCTCTGCAACCCGCCGGTGACACAGAGCTGCATTACAGCATGTGACTGAGGCCTGCTTTTTATTTTTTGAGGACACGTCTCCGGTGGCAAGGTGGGTAGCTGGTTGGCACCGCAGCCTCATACCTCCAGCACTGAGGGTTTTGAATCCCACCACAGTTCTTTGTGGGTGGAGTTAGCATGTTCTATGACTGCCATCTCCAGATCAGCCACAGTGTGGTCATATGTATTACGTTGTGGGGACCAAATGTCTCCACAGTGTAATAAAAATCAGTTTTTTTAACTTTGTGGGGGCATTTTTTTTCAGTCCACGGAACCAAAAATAAATAAATCTGTGAATGCAAGTCTTGTAATTTGTTTGTTTACTTAGGGTTAGGGCTGGGTTGGGGTTAACGCTGTGTATGTGTGTGTGTGTGTGTGTGTGTGTGTGTGTGTGTGTGTGAGTGAGAGAGAGAGAGAGAGCGAGAGAGCGAGAGAGAGAGAGAGTGTACATGGGTGAGACCACAAGGATACTGGACCCACTTAAAGCTGATTGGCTCCCAAGTGCCACCACTTGTCACTCACTGATTTGAAATATATCATTGGCTAATGCTATGGTTGGCCCCTCTGTATGATTTATGGTCTCCCTCACACACCCCCACCTTAAAAATCCCCATTCTGGCCCCTGCTGAGTGCATGTGTGTGCCCTGAGACGGACCGACGCCATACCCCATACCCGACTCCCAGTCCCCTCACAGCCCCACCCTATACGGACCCACCCAGAGGCGCGGATATCGCCCAGCATTTTATCAGGGTCGACTCGTGGGGCTCCCCCCAGAGTGACGGCTCGCCACCAGTGAAGCACGATCCCCATCTCCTGCCCCCCCCCACCCCCCTTACCGGCAGCCTGCTGTGGTTTCAGGGGGAGCCCATGCTTGCTACAGGCACTAATGGTTGTGCCTGTAATTACCGCCATTTGTCAAGCTCGCGACTGATTTATAGTCAATTAAAAGCTCCCCAAAAAAGCATGGGGCATCTGTAACAGTAGGGACTGATTAATGTAGCGCAATTACAAAGATGAGAATGGTGTGTTGCAGAGAAGTGCTCTAGTGCACAGAATGCAGAGAATTATAGACGGGGATCGAGTGAAAGTCACACTCGTGACCCCCGCAGTTACTGCCACACTGAAGCTGTCATGAATGGACTACAGTTCCCAGACACGCCGTCACTCCACAGCCTGTCATAATTACGCCTTGACTTCCTACATGCTCAGCCAAACCCATACACACATATATACTGCCGATTCACACAGTCCAGCTCCCACAAAACACCAAAGCCTTGCACTCCGCCCATCTCCAGATGTGGCTGCTGTTTCTCTGCCTTAAATCGGAAACAAACGATGTCTTTCCCATCATTCTTCTTACTGACTGGGATTATGGGATTACGGAGCTGGGAATGGCGACATGGGACTGACAAGAGGGGATTTATACATGTGCAACAGACCACCAGACATCATCTTTGGACAGTAATAGGATCATAGGTCAGATACACAACAAAAGCACAGCTAATATGTATACGGACACCCATCATCCATCTTCTTAACGCTTATCCTGGCCGGAGTCGCGCGGGGAGGGGTGATGTTGGCTCCGCCGGCAGCACAGGACACAAGGCTGGGGGGCCGGGACGCAGGTCAAATACACACCCACATGCTCATAGTCATAGTCTATGAGCAACACAGCGACATCAATCAAGTCTACAATGTCTCCCACGGGGCCATTTGTAAGTGCTCACATCCTTGGTGTGGGCAATTAAGTGTGTTAACCAGTACGCAGAATCTACAGATATATCAGTGGGAGAAGTTTTCCTCATGTACTGCTAGTTTGGTGTTTCTGGTGCCCCTTCAGAGCCCCCCAGCCCCTCCACTGCAGTGACGGTTTGGGGCCGACAGTGGAAATATGTGGTTTGATTGGTGGTGAACATTGCCACCATGCATAGTGTATATATTACTCAAACATCTGCATAACGGTTTACAATGTTGTAACGTCAAACGTAATGAGCTAAAAAAGCCAAATCACTCCTACAACTATTTGTACATTCAAGTAGCTCAAGTATTTATTGATTTATTTTGACTTACAAAAAAGCAGGAAAATGGACATCATTTGGTTCAGTTTTTTTAAATCTCTAAACAGTATGTAGGCCAGCTTAGCACATTTTCCACACCTCTCTAGGTAGATACCCACAAACTTTCAAGTCGGACAATGCTTTTCAAAGCATTTCCACAGGTTCTCAGCTGAATACAAGCGAGGACTTTAACTGGGACAGTCAAGGACACCCCCCACCCCCTTATTGTTAAAGTCACTATACAGTACAGTGTAACTCTTCTGGCTCGTCGTCTGCGTTCTCTTCACGTCACCACATCGCTTCCCAGCACATTTGACAGGAAATGTCAAGAAAAGGAAATGCCATGATAAATCTCCAGCTTCAGCTTTTAGCTGATGAATAATATATGAAATTTTTAAAAGAAACGTGAACGCATCATTTTGATACTTGCCAGAGTTACGCAGAGCAAGAGTCTGAATGTTTTCAAACATACCGGTGCTGGATACTGAATACGTGGACTGTTTTTTTTATTCTCTTAACCCAGGCTTTGTTAAACATCCCAGTAATGTGCAGAGCATGGTGAAATGATCTAGCTGTCGTCAACGGCCGAAAACCCGGGACATTAATGCCATCACAGGCTCCATTATCCTAATCCGTCCTATCCGAAGGATACAGATGGCATGATTTAGCTGTGAATTACAGCACCTTACGAGAAAACTGGCCAATAGAACAATAATGAAACCCATTTTACACCCAGGAAAAAAATCAGCACTATTTGCGACCTCGTGGCTCGTTTCAGTCGCTAAATAATGTCTGGCTCACTCCCCCCCCCCCCCATGCTTGGTGGGGGAGGACACACAGGAGTGTGTGTGCGTGCTGCCGTGTTAGTCACACATCTGACAGAGAGCGAGGACTTCACCATCCAGGCCTGCCTGAAACAATACCAAGATAAATAAGTTCCCTCTCAGACTCTTAGGGGTTATCAGCACCAAATGGGCTTTGAATTGACAAGATGATGAGTGTGACTAGATAGAGTGTGAGCGCCAGAGGAGATATGTAAGGAATTCGATAGAGTTAAGCAGGAGGCACTGTGCCAACCCCAGAGAAGATGTAAGCCGCATCTGTTATGCATGTAATACAACCGGACTGTTATGTTTAAGCTGCTCCAGGTCATAATGACTGGTGATAATATTGAAACAATGGAGGTTCACCATCTGCGAAAGAGGGGCAGAGGGGATCAGGGAACACTGGGTCTGTGTACTGTGGTACCAGGCCCTACACCTGCCACGCCCCCCACCCCCCATGCTGACTGCAAGGCGGGGATGTCATGTGGTGCGACCATGGCCTGTCACTGGGCTCCCTCATGGTGTTGTCATGATTTTCCCTCCTGTACACAAAAATATGAAGGGGGACGAGCTCAAACTGAGAAACTATATATATATATATATATAAATTATATTCCTAGAGAAAAAGTCCTCACGCATGCCTGGCTACAAGGGATTACTGTAATTCAATCTGAATCAGGCCTGTATTGACTGCGGCCTCCAACTCCACAGGCTTTAAATGTGGTCAGTATCGACCGAGCATGGCTTACTTTCTTGAAACTGAATATTTTCATTCTCCTCTTACTGCTAAGCTTGGCAACCGCATACAGTTTGTATTAATGTAGTCACATTTATTTTAATGCAGGATAATACCCCTGGAATGGGAGCGCACAACGAATTAAGAGAAAAGGCGTTTTGAAGGATTACGCGATCAATTTCATTGCTTTTTTTCCTCTCCCCATCAGTTCCATTGTACATGTTTTCCTCATTACAGAAAGTGAGCAGTGTGAATCGACAGGCCTATTCATTCAGATTAATATGTCCCATTGTGATCCGACGGTACACAACATCCTGCCCTCTTACTTAAAGCGAATATGGCCACAGAGTAAAAGGGAGATCGAAGATCATCCGGGGAACTTACCAATGAGGTATTTCATCTACGCCCACAGGATGGGGCAGGGAGCAGCCCCCAGTTTCACCATTCTAGGGTTACGGAACAAATAAAAGTGATTAAAATCTCCAGCCACTCAATGCCGTTCTGAAGGAGAACTGGGCTGGAGGACAACTGGCAGCCTTTCAGCTGTAAAAACTCGCTAAAGCCAGTTGGACCTCTCAGCTCGGGGTTGACGGGCGTTAGACCTGTCCCACCTTCATACATCTCCCCAGCAGAGGTGAGGCAAACGGACAACAAACTAATGAGGGGGGTTGGAGACAGACTGGAGGCTCACGGGACACTAACTGTTCTCAAGATGTTTCACAGCCAAAAGCTGAAAATATGCTGGGAGATAAACAAATAAATATCCACAACCTGAATGGCAGCAAATCCCACCAGCAATGTTCCAACATTTAAAGCTTTCACAGAAAAAAAGTAGAGGCTGTTAAAACAATAATGGGCTGACCAACTTCATACTAATAACCTTGGTTTTATAATCAGATTTTGGATAAGCTGCTGTCCACACACCTTTGGCCATATAGAGCATATTAATGTCATTTCCCCTTAAAAACAAGTTTTTTGAGCCATTTGCTGTGTGTACTGTCCTGTGATGAGCAGGAAGTAATAACTGTATTCTAAAACAAATCAGCGGGCTGCTATAGTTTAGTGGATTAACCTTCACACACCTCCAGAGTGGTGCCTTTTCCATTAAATGCAATTAAACCAACTACACAACAACAAATAGACCTGCATCTCCTACCTCATCTCCACTTTTTATTCTTGCTACCAAAAAAAAAACACATTTACCTACAATGTGCCATTTCGCTGAGGTGTACCTGCTTTTGGATGTGGAGAGGGCATATATCCACCTGCAGAGTGTTAAACAGGCCATGGTGTCCAAGCACTACTACTCTGGGGACGAGTATTTTCCAGTAGAACGAAGCCCACACACTGTGGATCCAGTGACGATCATCTTTGAATCAGGGTTCCCTTAATTCACATCAGTGATGAGCACTTGACAAGAGTGCGAGAGTGTGTGGCGATTCATTACTGCATTGTTTATACAGAATGGTGCATGAAAAAGAGAAGGAGGCAGAGAAAGAATGGCAGGTGACAATAAACATCTGGGGGTCCAAGGTCAACTGGCTGGCAAACCCCGCCCCCACCCTCCCACCAGCATGCTAACAACAAACAAACTGAGCCTTGATTAATAAAGGCAGAGTGTAAACTGTGGTCAGTATCAGCGAGCCGGTTCTCCAGCCCATGGTGTCACAGATCGTAAGCTGCATCTACGATGTCATGTTTCCCCAGGACTGAACCAGCTCCCCAGCTCAGATGGTGCCCACTATTCAAACACACAACTGTGCAAGCCGGTTATTTTTACTGTGCTGTTGGCCCCGTCTTTGCATCTTGCACTGAGGTCTGGACACGTACACGCTGACCATCTCGAACTTAAAAGCCTCTGGACCTCAAGATGAGGATGAGTCACATCTCTCACGTGGAACTGCATCCTGCGCCCTGGACGCATTTCTCCAGTGGCTGACAGCATCAGACTTTACGTCCATGGGTTTGTGTTTCATGCGTACAGCGTGACTTACAGGTCAGTGCAATAAACGGCAGAGAGGGAGCGTCGACAGAAGCAGGAAAGCAGCACGTGACGCACAGCCTGCGCAGAAACTTCTTCCTGAGTGAGACACTAAATTATTACTCTGTAATACGAGAGCAGGCGAAAGCATGTATAAAACCTAGGGCAGCAATAAAATACAGTCTTTTGGTTCAATAATAATCTCATAATATAGCCAGTCAACAAGCGCAGCGGAATGTAAACATTCAGGGGAGAAAAAGTCTGGTATAGGAGTACAGAAAAATGACATTAAAATGCACGTTGAAATAGGTTTGGGGCATGGGGGTGAATTACATGCATAAGTGGGGGCATCTTTCTTTGAGAAAAAAGGGGTCTGCAGAGCGTGTGAAGCACACGCTCCGTCGTGCTGCTCGTCCTGAGTGCCCAGACAAACACTCGGGTCAGCTCAGGAAGGGAGCATCGAGGAGAGCAGACATCGCCGTGCTCGCACATCCGTGCAGCGAGTCGTGCAGGAAATTTGCATCAAAGTGCATTCCTCTCGTCGGGCCAAGAACTCACACGCCCCAGGCGGAAGACCACTCACTTACGCCCTCATCGGGTCTCATGTGAGGTCAAGGGCAGTCTCGCCTCCAGCCAAGTGAAACTGAAAAATACATGACAGTGGCTGATGAATAAAGTCTTCATTTTTTTTGCTGACTCATTAAAAGAACGACAGCTCGCCAACTTCTCATTACCATGGGCGCATTCGAAGACGGAGTGAGCATGGAGGGTTAGACAGACACCAGTCTGCAATCCCAAACAAGGGAACAGTGTAAGACGTTATACAATAGCGAAGGCTCAACAGTCTGGGCCGATGTATTATTATATGTCTCTGATGGTTTCCAAAACGAACCACCTGTATTCATTGTTTGCCGCACAGAAGCAAGAGCCTGCTGAATTGTGACAGAATGCCATAAAGCTG
This sequence comes from Hyperopisus bebe, assembly GCA_026777045.1. Lineage (NCBI taxonomy): Eukaryota > Metazoa > Chordata > Actinopteri > Osteoglossiformes > Mormyridae > Hyperopisus > Hyperopisus bebe. The sequence continues at coordinate 25,191,301 of JAODJW010000019.1, forward strand.
TAATACACTGAAAAATAACACTCAAACAATACCAGTTTGGAGACTGGGACACCCTCCCAGAAGGACAAAGTGACTCCTACGTACTGTAGTTCTGTTGGAGGATTCCTGAATTATCAAAAGGAGTTTCCGGAGCTGCCCATCCCTTAACATGGGGGTGAAGAAACACTGAGGGCTGACGGCCAATCGCAACTTGCATTTCTGATTTACATATGAAGCACCTGCAGCTGCACTTTTCAGAGAGCAAGATGTGAAAATCACAAACTGCAACAGGCGATCGGGAAGAGGGGGACGATCGATGACCCAGTACATATTCTTCTGCCTCCCAGGCTCTGCCAGCTCATTCCAGCTGTGACACAGAAA
>JAODJW010000019.1:25223274-25241904 GCA_026777045.1 Hyperopisus bebe
TGGGACGGCCAGCAGGGGTGATAAATACACCCAAACACTACAGCAAGGCCGGCACTGCCAACCCCAGGATGGGGGGGCCTCTCCCAGGTTTGTCACACGCCAGACCTTCTGCCAAGTGCCCTCTTCAGAGATAAGAGGAAGCTGCCATCCCATAATTCTCCTACCTGTTTGTTCCAGAACGCCTCACGATGACTTCTAAAGAGTACCACAATAGGATAAATTCAGATGGGAGCAAATCCATCTCATTTCACCTTGGAAGATGGAACGACATGAACTTGAGCCTGGTACGGAAATAGGACAGATGGTGGCTGTGGAAATGGCCAGTTCAGGGTGTTAACGATGAGTTAACTGATAACAACGAGGTGAATGGGGAACAGACAGGAAAAAGAGGAGACCAATCAGGCAGCAGGGAGGAAGAGAAGCAGAGAGATCAAGTGCAGACAGCTAACGATCAACCGCTACTTTCTCACTCAAAAATGCACACATTCCAGTGAGAGACCAACTGGTGTTAGTTTGTACTCCAGGGCAAACGAAAGCCAAGTCTCCTCTTTATCTATACGACATCTATAAAGCCAAGTCGGGTCCCATCAGGGTCTCTAGACGCCATTTTCCTAAAAAATATATGCTGCTACTACTATGTATTTTTAATTGCAGAGAGTGACGTTACAATTGAAGGCATATCCAAATGCACAAGATGGAGACTCTCTCCATGGATCTCTTTTGGGGGCACGGCGAGGGGCAGCCACCCGGTCGCACCCAGCGAAGGCGGCCTGAGTGTTGATGCTGCCAGTATCAGCGCGTGGAGGCGATAGGAGGATATCAATTGCATAAGTACTTTTTAAACAGAGGGAGACTCTGCTCTTTTTCAGTCCCACATCAGTGACGGTGCCATCCTGTCATCTCACACAGACAATAGTGTCAGTGCCGTCCGGCAAGCCCTAGTGCACGTGATACCAGACAAAAGACGGACAGAGGAGAGTGTGTGTGTGTGTGGTCCAGGTAGACAATGCATTGTGGGTATCAAGTTCTTACTGCAATCAAAACACTAAAAATGCCAAAAGACTTGTATTTTGTTTGATTACTTATAGTTAAGGTTAGGGCTGGGTAGGGGTTAAGGTCGTCACTGTTGGGATTGAATGAACGGTCCCCACAAAGATATGATCTGGTCCGTGTGTGTGTGTGTGTGTGTGTTTCCCCCTGCCTGGACACAGCTGCAGCCCCCCAAACCGCTTTGAGGCCAAGCCAACGGATGGACGCAGTAAAGCTACTCCTGGGTTTATTTAAATGTACAGCGAGTTGAAAACAAATGTCTGAAGATTCCAAGCTGAAGTATCACTTTGTGTGTGGAAAGGGAATACACAGACATACACATACTCAGACATGGACCACACACATAGACACTCAGACACACCCACACACAGACACACAAGGCTTGTTTTCATGCTTTAGTTCTGCTGGAGGGTGGAATGGCCGGGACTGACCTGCCAGGATCTGAACTGCACATGATTAAGGCCTGAAGAAATCTATAGGAGGGTGATTGTACCATTGAGATCATAGACTGCAATCCCTGCCCCCCCCCCCATATACAGCCACTCACAGTGCAGGGAGCACCAAGCCCCTAGGGTGAGGGCGATCCTAAAGCAAGCGACCTCTGAACCTGACCGTCGTCACGGCAATAATGTAAGGTCACAAGGACAGGCGGAAACACTTCAGACACAGAGGGCAGCCAGCAATGCTGCCATTTAGCGGATAAACATGAAAACGTAAGAAGACCCAGATGAAACCCGGTCTGCTGTCAGAGGCCGTCACGCTGGGCCCCATAACTCGGCCGGGGCAGCTGCGAGGCACACAAACGGCCTGTGAGGCACGCTGGACAAAACCCGCAGTCAGAACACGGACGGTGACGTCACGGATGGAAGGGAAAGAAATAATAATAAAACGTTTCTGTCAAGAAGCTTTTGTGTGCTTCTGGATTTAAGGGGTTCTGTTACCGGCAGAATTTCTCTGGTTCCTCTGACACTTCCTCTCTCTGAAATGAGATCGCTCCATCTTAAGCTGTCACATCGTACAAGGGAGTTCACTCCATAACTCAGTCGGCCACGCCGACATTTATCATAAACGTTCATAGTTTATTTAATCTCATTCATAATTTGTTATAACTCCCACAAGACTGGAAAAATCTCCCACTTAGGAATAAAATTCTGTCAGCATGGGAACAAGCTTTCAGTCTAAAGCAACACTGACACATAAATCTCTCACACACACAGACACGCTATATATAAACTTTTATTCTTTCTTTCCTGGTCTTTTCTACTATCAACCTGGTATAAATGGCTAGCCAATAAAAAATATGTTCACCCTCAGAAAGATTCATATGGTTATCTCAAAAACCGAACATATTCAAAGGTGTTTACAAGGAATTCCGGACATTAAAAATGGCGGTTAATATCTAGAAAGCACACACTCTGAACTCACAATATTCACCTTATCAACACATCATCCATATTCTAATCAATTACCTTATGTGGGCCCAACACCTATCAAAATGTATGAAACTCTCCGAAACCCCTTAAAGAAACCCAGCTACAAACATCTTTGAAAACCAGTAAAAGCTGGACACCCAGTCAGAAAGAAGTAGCCTGAATGGTTTAGGCATGTGAATAATCTTAGCATTTTTCTCGAACCTCATTCCAAACCAATATCACAATGGCGTAGACTGGGGACCAAAACAATTTGCATAAAAACTACATCCATTCATCTTTTCATCCTTCCATCCATCCATCTGTCCATCCATAGTGTTTATCCAGTACAGGGTCATGATAGGCCTGGCACCTATCCCAGGATGCACTGAGTAGGAGGCGGGGTCATTGCCAGGTTTGTGTTTAAACAATGATCATCTGATTCGGTCACACCTTCATCCATACCTGCTGAGTCTATGCACAGGGTTGTTGCGTTTATCCAGATTCAGGTTTGTTACTAAATCTATCTTCACTGCGTCTAATTCCTGCAAGAAAGACACACGTATTATAATATAATTTTAATCCAACCATGTGTTTGGCTGAATCCCTACTCTGGAAATAGGATTTATTTTGTAAAAAAATTGCCACATCCCTCAACATTTTCTCCACCGTTTTTCTTTTTTTTTTCTTCCCTTTTTCGGATTAAAATAATAAACAAACTGCAAAGGAAGACTAAACCTGCTTGGCACAATCAACTGACACTTTTACCCATAATCCCATCTTCCAGAGGCCTTCGAACTGGTAGCTACAATCGGCTCAGCTCCTGGGAGGAGACAGCACAACGGGAATAGGGTGGCACCAAGCCACAGGATTTGCCCCGATTTTAATGCTGTGTCTTCAAACACTGGCCCCATTGCCGGATTTAAGTCACTCTGATGTGACTCTTGAGTGTCAAAGCACAGTTGCTAATTCTCCAGTAAACATTAGCATGATACATAATGCATGATAGTTAATGCGCTCAGCGTCCAAGGGAACGTCTGCTTCAGTCCGGCCGCCAGGAGTCACGGTTATTGGTCCAACACGGTTCCGAGTCCGTGAAGTCCAGGGGAGGAAAACAAGTACGGACCAAAATGCCACTGACTCCTGTGTCCTTCTTAATGGCACATCAGGATTCCCCTGATGATAGGAGTTTAGCCAATCGAATTTCAGAGATGGACAGAGCCAAACCCTGACACAACATAATGCCTGATTTGAACCTAAATAAATGTGTCTGGAAAAATTATCAACCTGAAGCTGAAAGTGGGCGAGTGGTGTACAGGGGGGTAGAAGACTGTATGCCACACAGCCGACTGCTCTGATGACTCTTTCGTGAAATAGTGTTCTTCAGTTTTGCTGGAGATTTAGGGAAGTGCTCACGGCACTTACAGCAGCCCCCGGGGGGGCACTCATCATGGCGCGCGCTGGCACGCTCCACCACGAGTCGCTGCATTTCCACGAGAAGCCGCTCCAGGACTCGTTTAATACTTCTGAGATTCACCATGTACTCCTACGACACCAGAGCGGCGATAAATTACCATAAAGATACTAAACATATGATAAGTGCACCTCTATTATGCTTGCATTTGCATCCTTGTTGAAAAAGAATCATAAATGGGAAAATAGCAAGACAGCTGTGATATCCTGCAATGAACTATGGGAAAACCTGACACCTTGACATTCAAGGGTAACAGAGGTGTGATAGGAAAGGGGGGGGGGGGGGTTTATGGCCCAGGCCACACTCGCAGCATTGAGTAGCCCGCGGTGTGCATGGCACCCCCGCTCAGCGCATCACGCCACATCCTGAGCCTTAACGTTGCTGAAACCACTGCGGAGCAGACAGCTCCTCCGCATTAAATATCATGCCGCTAGAAGATGGGATTATGGGCATCTGGCACCACACTCCCTCCAGGGCAAGTAGCAGAGGCACCTGGCACGGAGGTGGCAAGCAGCCCCCAGGGCAGCCGTTTACAGTGCGCTCCCAACGGCCCCCTCTGTGGCGGGTGCTGCCCTCTCGCTCTATGGCTTCGCCGTCAGCTGGCATCACGAGGGCGCGTGTCCCTGAGCGGTTTGGGGGGCTTAATCAGGGAGGAGCTACAGCTGTCTGCGGCTGCCCCCCCCTTCTGCAGTAGCTAGAGAATTAACTGCTCCCATGCCCCCCCCCAGCCCCCACACCTTCCTCTCTCACTCTCTCAGCCCCAGTGACACTCTCTCTCTCTCTCTCTCTCTCAGACCTCATGCCTCCTTCTCTCTCTGCCCCCTCATCTCTCTCACAGGCCTGTCCAGCCGCACTTCGGCCCAGGGGACGGCTGCCATCGCATTCGGCAGTTTAACCGCAAGAATTCCTGAAGACAGAGCGACAGTCAAACCGCAAAAAAAAAAAAACATTGTCGCCAGAGGGAATTTTTTAGTGCCAAAAAAAAAATGTCAAGGCGGACAGAAGGATTGCGTTGGACCTCACAAGTGTGTGCGGCGAGATGCGGCTGGGATGCAGGGTAGCAGGAGGACGCTGTGCATCTGTATATAATGAGGTTGCTCCTGCCGCACCTCCCCCCAGGAATCCCAGAGTCAGACGAATGGGAGAATGAGTTCCAGGACGGGAGAGGTAATCAAAGACAGCCATGGCCACCACCCAAACTGCAGGATGGGCGATGTACGGGGGCCCCGGGTGAATCGGCATTTCCAATTAACCTTGGCTGCTGGCTCTGCGTCACCGTGCCATTTGTTTACGGAGCAATCGCACACTTACATTCCGGCTGCACTGTGGCATCATGGGAAATCATGGAGGGCGGCCTTCTTAAACTTTTTGGTGGCTAGCCTGGCGGGGGGATGGATTGACCGGACAAGCAGATTCGCACTTCAGTTCATATTGTAGCGAGAAACAAAAGTGAAGAGAGAAGGAAAGACGGGGTCTAGAATGGGGTTCATGTGATTGGCAGACATAGAAGCTCCTGCACTCCTGTGGGAAACATTCCCCAGGGAGTGGATTTTATTGGGAAAAGAAGAATCCCACCAGCGAACAAAGATCTCCTCACTACTGTCATGGCAAAAGCTCATTAAACAGCAGCAGGAATCCTCACATACTTCCCGGTCAACAATGTTCCAACTCAACGTGTCTGTCCAGGTCCACTCCTTCTCTCCCAGGCCAAAAACACACGTTCATGGGATCTGGTGCCTTTAGCCTCCCTATAGGGTGAATGACTCTGTGTCCTAAGATGGCCTGGCATCCTGCCCACAGAGCCCCCTGCCACATGCCCTGCGCTTTCTGGGACAGGATCCAGCATCGCCAAGGCCCTGTACTGGATAAGCAGTTATGGAAGATGGATGGTCAGCATTAGCATTGACAGCTGGGGGGGTGGAATTGGATCATAATGTGATGGTGACAGCTGACAGGGCATGACTGGGCAGTTCAGGTACACCCGCCCCCATACCAAGTGAAATCTGACTGGTCCATTCTGAATTTACAGGTCCATACACACAAGGTTAAAAAACTTGACTTACAACTGTGGCCAGACTGCCCCCCCTGCAATGCACACACCACACCCCCAACCTCTTGTCTTGTAAATGACATACCTCCCCCAGATTAGTGTACAATAGGGTCCATAGATCCAGTCATAATTCATTCTGGTATTTACACCTCTTTAGCATTTTGCACTGTTAACATTTTGCACAAAGAGTGTACGTGTATCTCGTGCTTCTTTGTATGTTACGTATTCTGTGTCACTCCTTGTGCATCTCCATATTGTCCTTGTCTATATATATTGTATATGCAGTACAACCACTTCTCATTTAGCGACTGCCTCAGCTAGCCACCATTCACAAATACGAGGGTAATAAAAAATCCATTTCCCGACCAATGCGTGCGTTTACAGACAAATTTTGTAAGCCTGATAACAACGCACGGCGCAGTGAGAGAGATCTTTGCACAAAACGTTGTTATAAATGTTCACTTCATGAAGGATAAAAGTTATTGAGTATGGTAGGTTGAAGTAAAGTCATAAGCACAGCCACAGTCACACCTAGGCTACCGTGATTTTCACTTAGCGATCATTTCGCTTAATGACCTGGTCATGCTCAGACTGAGACTAAGGGGAGGAGCTTAGAGGGAGCAAAAACATGGACTGTCTGTGGGTCCCCGAAGACCGGATTGGGAAACAATAAATCAAGCCTGAACCATGTGACTCATGGGACCAATGAACTGGCAACGTTTCAGATATCCACGCCCCCAATACCTAGGACCAGGGATCCCACTGGGGATTCTGGGCCCCGTTAAAGCATATCAAAATAGGATCCCAACCCAAATTCTCAAAAAATGTTCTCTCTCATTATTCTGACATTTAGCTAATAGAAATGATTTTGGTAACAACTGACCTAAAACAGGAAACTTTTTGACTGATTATATGTTAGACAGTAAGAAAAAAAAAGTTGTGTCTTTTATATAGTCTATGAAAACTTCTGGTTTCAACTGTACATATACATTGATTCAGAAAAATTGTCACTATCCACTATCCATCATGTCAAAAGCTCATGCAGGCTCTGAGAACCCTACACTGCCCACGTGAAACCTGCGTTATTTAACTCCTTAATTAAAAAGTTCTGAACAGCAAGGTCAATGTGCAGCTGAAAAAAAAAACACTATTAGAGTTGAAGAACATAGAAGCATTAAAGCCAAACACAATAAGTGGCTTCTAAAGGCAGGCCATTTGTAAAGGAATGCATGAATGACCTCTATGATGCATTTTTCCTGAAATCAAGGCCCCGGGGTCGGAATAATCCTCCAGAATAATGGGTAAAAATCCGGCAAACCTGCTGTTTTAACATTAGGCTCCATTAGCTTGCTGTGGCAGCCATGGGATCGAAGCTCCACACGCTACATCCAATCCACTAGATAGCTTTAGCCCAGGTTTTGGCCCTGATAGCCTTACAGTTAATTTCGACACCACCTTATGTAACCAGCCTCATACTGATATTCTTATTTTTAAACAGATTTTCTATAATGTGGCATCTATAAATTGCCCGACCCCCCCAGTGCCCAACTCTCTGTTTACCTTGAATTATTGATCGCATCTAGATCAGGGGTGGTCAATCTTATCCGCAAAGGGCCGGTATGTATGCAGGTTTTTTAGATAACCTGTTGGTCAGCTGTTCAAACCCAGGTGTGAGGACTCTTCAGCCAATCAGTCCTCTAATTAGTAATCTAATGAGGGAGTTTCAGCGAAAACCTGCATACACACCAGTCGTTTGCGGATAAGATCCCTGATCTAGAGGAATTTCTAGAGAAATTCTCCCAGGGAGTGACACCACTAAACATTAAAATGATCATGTTATCACATTATTCCTGCAAGTTTAACGACAGCTGGAGCAACCACCCACCATGATGGGCAAGAAACTGATTAAATTACAAAGCTATTGTCATGCCCCATCATGCTGGTCCTCTTGTGTGCCACGCCCCCTTATTAACCCGTGAGGAATCCCTGTGTTTTTAGCTGTTTCTAGTTGTTAGTGTTAATTACTGTGGTGTATTTTAGTCCGCGTCTGTGTGCTTTTCGTTAGTCCAGTCCTTGACGGCGTTCCATGCTCCTGGTGTATCTTACCCTGAATAAACCCCATGTTTACCCGATCTCCTGGGCTCCTGGGCTGCTTCCCCACTCTGAGCAAGACAGCTATTCAAGCTGGGATACTTCAACCTCTAAACAAGATAACAGGAAGACTACAGCAGAGTAAAAAGTCCACTCCATTGCTTTTAAACAAATGTGTTTGATTCTCTCTGGTATGGAGGATCTTTCTATATGTGAAAGAAATAAACAAATCAATCCCAAGAGCTAAAAAGCCCAAGTATGTGCCTATGACAAAAAGTAATGAGCTTCCAAGAGAGACCAAATGTCAGAAAAGCCTATTTTTGTGGATAACGTCACTGTGCAGCATTTGTTGAAATACGGGCACAATGGCCTGTTCTTGCAATCTGTTCATTAGGAAGTCCTCAGACAGGAGCGGGCGAGCTTAAGCATACCGGTACCTTTACTCCGTGCTGTATAACGAAAGCTTTGTGTAAAAGGGGGAGGGGGGACACTGATTAGAGAAAAATCCCACTACGAAGAAAAGCAAGAAGTCCTGTGGGTAGCAGTAGGTCCTGGGGAGAAAAAAAAAAAAAAAACCAAACGCATCACTAACCAGGCTTCTGCTGGAGCCATAAGAGGCACAAACGCTAGAGCTGCATTCCTCTACATTTTCACATTTACGAGACAAACAAAGATGCTTATTATCACAGCCGAGCTTCAGACAAGAGGCTTACAGACCATAAATTACGGGACAATTTCTGTGAACGACAAAAAACTGGGAAATCAAACACATTTCCCAAATTACATTATCCTAGCTGGGGCGTGGAGTTCTAATGTTCTCCTGCTTCCATGTGAGTTTTCTCCCCAAGTCCAAAAATAAGGGTTTGAGTGAATTTAGCATTTCAGAGTTGCCCATAATGCATTTCTGTGTGGGAGTGCATTGCCCACAGTTGCACATGGAGTCCGTCTAAGGTGTCCCCTGCTTCATGGCCTGAACTTCTGGAAATTCCGGAAGTTCCAGGATGACCACAACCCTACATTGGATACGCAGATATGGGACAGGAGAGGATGTATTCTCCCACGCTACATTCCCACGTGGAAGGTGATGAAGATGACAGATGCTAAGAGGAAGTATGGAACGTGGCAGGACATTAAAGACAGCCTCAGGAAGGACACTGTCGTCATTAACAGGAATAAACACAGAGATGTATTACAGCTGTGGCCAGAAGTTTTAAGAATGACACAACTGCAGCTTCAGTTTTTATGATACACCAGAATGTTATGAAAAATCTTTGCCATGAAAATGACCTTAATCCCAAAAACTCATTTCCACTGCATTTCAGTCCTGCCACAAAAGGACCTGCTGACATCATTTCAGTGATTCTCTCATTAACACAGGTGACAGTGTTGACGTGGACAAGGCTGGAGATCATTGTGTCATGCTGACTGAGTTAGAATAGCAGAGTGGATGCTTTAAAAGGAGGGTGGTGCTTGGAATCATTGTTCTTCCTCTGTTAACCATGGTTACCTGCAAGGAACCACGTGCAGTAAAAATTGCGTTGCAGGTGCAGGATCGGAGCACCGCAAGTGCAGAGCTTGCTCAGGAATAGCAGCAGGCAGGTGTGAGTGCATCTGCACGCACAGCGAGATGAAGCCTTTTGGGCGATGGCCTGGTGTCAAGAAGGGCAGCAAAGAAGCCACTTCACTCCAAGAAAAACATCAGGGACAGACTGATATTCTGCAAAAGGCACAGGGATCGGACTGTTGAGTATTGGGGTAAAGTTATTTTCTCTAATGAATCCCCTTTCTGATTGTTTGGGGCATCTGGAAAAAAAGATTATCCAGAGAAGAAAAGGTGAGCGCTACCATCAGTCCTGTGTCATACCAACAGTAAAGCATCCTGAGATCATCCATGTGTGGGGCTGCTTCTCAGCCAAGGGAGTGGAATCACTCACAATTCTGCCTAAGAACACAGCCATGAATAAAGAATGGTACCAAAACATCCTCAGACAGCAACGTCTCCCAACCATCCAAGAACAGTTTGGTGATGAACAGTGCCTTTTCCAGCATGATGGAGCACCGTGCCAAAAGGCAAAAGTGATAACTAAGTGGCTCGGGGAACAAAACATCAACACTTTGGGTCCATGGCCAGGAAACTCCCCAAACTTTAATCTCATTGAGAACTTGTGGTCAATCCTCAAGAGGCGGGTGGACAAACAAAAACCCACAAAATCATAACCATTCCAAGCATTGATTATGCAAGAACGGGCTGCTATCAGTCAGGATTTGGCCCAGAAGTTGATTGACAGCAGCCAGGGTGAATTGCAGAGGTATTGAAAAAGAAGGACCAACACTGCAAATATTGACTCTTTGCATAAACTTAGTATAATTATCAACTGAAGCCTTTGACACTTATGAAATGCTTATAATTATACCTCAGTATACCATAGAAGCATCAGACAAAAAGATTTATAAACAAAGCAGCAAACTTTGTGAAACTTGTGTCATTCTCAAAACTTTTGACCACAACTGTCACCGTGGAGCATGGATTAAGTTAAGTCAGACGTAGTCTTACTCACGCTGCGGTCCCCTTGCCAGACATTGTCGACAGAGGGGTTTTTGAAAATAAAATCTTAAGCTAACTGAAAAACAGCATTAGTAAAAATTACATAAAACAGTCATATTACTGTGAATGACATCATGGAGTCATATAACAGTCGTATCTAGATTAGCATTTTATGGAAGACTGATAAATCAGCACTAAGACTGAGGCTGAATGCTAGTGATCTAAAGCCTTAACATTTTTACTCCCCTTTGAATCTCAATGCCATGCAGTGTGGGGGAGGCAGTAGTCTTGTTTCAGCAAACACTGCGAGCCCCGTCTGGTGACTGGAGCTGCCTAAACACAAACAGGCAGGCTTATGTGTGGGTAAAAATGCACGATACATCGGTATTGGCCAATGTTCATTAAAAGAGTCTGGTTCCTCCCAAAGTTTGTTCCTTCTAGGGAGTTTTTCCTTGCCACTGTCACCTCTGGCTTGCTCACTGGGGGCATTGGGCAGGGGTAATGTGAAGCGCTACACAAATTGAACTGAATTGAATTGAATTATATCAAGACATCCGTCCGATGTCGGTCTTGGTCGATATTACCGGCTGATATTTAAACTTTGTCAATACTTAAAGTTAGCAGCACCGGCACTAAAGACACAGCTACTGAAATAATGGAGATGATTGATTTGGACGATCAGCTGTTTTCTGAGGAGGACGATAGATTTCATCACTTTATTCGTCATCTCGATGTACTGGCTGGTGAGAGGGTTTTATACAGCCTGCGATGTGTTTTTCATTCATTATTAAAACTGACCCACAAATCAATCTTTCGTATCCTGCAGAGAAAAAAAAATAATAGAGAAAAATATATTGGTTACTGGTTTGTCAAAATTTCCACATCAGTGCACCACTAGATGCGGTAAATACTGTGGGGAAGTGCTAAGTGTCAGCTTCTCCTCTGTAAGATATGAGTGCTAACGTCCATCCCATACCGTCCAGCCTCCACCCTCAACTCTCAGGAGGTGGTGACCGTCACTCTTCCACCTTGGAGAAGAAGCCATTTGTTCCCAGTGAGCAATTAATGCCGCATTAATCAGTTTTTGCCTCAGTTGAAAGTGCACAGATGGATTCCTCATGACAACAAAACGTTGAGTGGGTAAATGTGTCACGGATCTACATCAGGTAATTTATGAAAGAACATTAAGCATTTAACTCGTGGCTTAATAGCCATCCGCAGATGAGCAAACCTCATATCAATAAGGTCTCGTGATGGTGCCTGTCAAGCGCCGTTAATGGAATCTGTAAATTAACAGATTCAAAGGTGGCTGGAAAAGGGGAAAATAAACTTGATTTCTATCTAATCCAAACCAAGACGCCATGTTTGAAGCCGAAATACCAACTGAATCCATCAATGATCAAGTGCCATGGCATTCAAAAGCGAAGTAAAATGAAATGATCACTTTCATCCAGGGGATTACCTGGATTACTTTCCCCTGAACCAAGGTTGATTTACGATAATCTGTGTAGCAGATTTTGATTGTTTGGAAGTAGGGAGAATTCTTAGCATTATGTCCTGGAAAAAGTCAATAAATACACCTTTAAAAAGCAACTGAAGTATGAAAAATGTACATAAATATAGCTGTAGCCCCTTATTTGATAACAGCAAGATCACCATGTCATTTCAATTAAAACTGTAATATGTAACAAACTAAACTGATCGGCCCAGTCATTCCCCCTTGTACTCTGCTATTGCTTCCATATCTAGATGACCTGAGGCTGCAGCTAATCAAAGGAACTTCTTAAAAGGTCCATCCCACCGTTGGTGACTTGCGTGCAGTGACCCTACCAGTGACATTTCTCAGTAAATATACCTTAAGGCATTCAGCCAATCGGAACAGACAGGGGCAGCGCATTGACATCTGCTCACACAGCTTTGAGATTCACTGGAATACATTAGCTTATTCATGTTGCCTATTCGGTTATGCAGTGAGACATGTAGCCAAAGCAATTTGGGGGAATCACTCACAAACCCACCGTTCTTGGACCTGACACACGGGGAGTCCTTCTCGACCGACAGCCATTTTCCCGCAAACAGGGCCTACGAGGGATTAGCTCATTTCAGCTGAACGTCAAGGCATTGATGCAGCCAGCCTTATGTAGTAACGGCTGACATACACGCTGCAACAAGCGTGTAATACAAGAGACTGAAGGAGCGGCTCCTTCCATTTACTGTCATGCGGACATCGTCTCAGGTGGTAGTTTCCTGGTTCGAGTCCCAATAGGTGCCCAGTGGGGGTATCCTTCAGCGAGGTGCTTAACTAGGATCCTTCCTGGATGATAAAAACTTCCAGCTGTATAACACACTGATTTCACAGCAGATGAAAGGGAGACCCGTGTGACACGAACAGAAACGCAAAACCAAGCCACCGGTCACGTGTCAGCCTTGGACCAGCCACCGTGAGAAGCTCCTAACCTTTCCGGCTCTCACCAGCACGCTGGACACCCCCGACACCCACCCCTCAAGGTCTCATCCGGCCGGCTCTGCATCCCGAATCTGGAGACATGAAAAACATGGCAGGTGCTCCCACTGTATCGAGCGTTAAGCTCGGCACCGAAGAGCCGAAACGATGGGGTGTTAAGCGACAGCCGCCTACTGTAACGAGTGCAAGAGGGTCCCCAATGCATGAAGGGAAAAAAAACATAAAGACTCCTAGGCTTGATGTATTTACAAGGAAGAAGAAGAGAGGGAAGCACGGAACCCAGCGGGCTCAGCCCTACAGCGTAAACATTCGCGGAGATGAGGAGGCGTGACCAGAAACAAGCAGACCAACTGCCGCTGACCTTGGCCCTGAGAGAAAAAACAAACTATTAGCAGTAGCTATACTGTCACTTTGTACGCTAACGTACCCACTATGTGATCGCAAAACCTGTTTGTGCCAAACCATGTTTATTCTTTGTATAGCAGTGATTCCCAATCTGGACCTACAGTCCATGTTTTTGCTCCCTTCCAGCTTCCTACCGTTCATGTCCATTGGCTACTGAGAATCAGACAGTACATGCCCATTGGTCTCTGGAATCAGACAGTACATGCCCATTGGTCTCTGGAATCAGGAGGGCTCGTTACTCTGTCTCATTACTCCACTGACTGATGAATGAAGAGCTTAATCTGATAAAAGGCTACTGAGAATGCATAATTTCCATCCCCCCCCCCCCCCCCATCTAAGAGTCAGCCATCTAAACTTCACTGCGTCGTTCAGCACCAGGTGCAGCAGATGTGGAACACACATCAAACCCTGCTGTGGCATCCAGCGGGGCTGCGTCGATAGGCATCAGGCATGCCGGGCTCGTATCACTGTTCAGAAGCTACATTAGCTCACAGAATGACACTAAGAATATCACCACGGAGGTAGGAGAGTCCGAATGCTGGAGGATAACCATCAGGAGGAAGGTGAGCATCCCATGGCATAAGGAAATCTTTGATTTAGAGTGAAGATGGAGCAGATAGATAAAGAGGGAGCTGATGACCCTGCAGATGTGCTCTCTGGGGCCTGGCAATCAGATCTCCAGCCCAGTGGGTCTCAGATCAGCAGCACGCTGCTGTATTACACTGTCCTATTTACTCTCTCTATGTCATGGAGCACTGGCTTGTGAACATTTTATTTAGCAAACACTTTTACCCAAAGCGACTTACATTTTTTTTTGCAAGCCAGGTCAGATGGACACCTACTGAAAATAGCATGAAGACACCTGAAATTACCCAGAGCCTCTGAATGTTTTCTAAGGATTGCCGTAAGAAATGCCGTAACACTAGGGGACTATCCAAGAAGCAGGTATGGCCCCACACTGCATGGACTGCATGGCAGACGATCAGACTAACCCCTCCCCCTGCTCACAATACAGTCCCTTTGAAGGGGCATATACAGGGGTGGGGCCACAGGGACCCTAGCCCCAGCTGAAAGCTGATTGGCCCTCGGATTGCCCCTCCGCATCACTCATTGATCCCCACCATTTCATTGGCTGATGATAAGGTTGCCCCGCCTCTGTATGAATTATAGCCCGTCTTATGCCGCCCGGCCTAAAATATCGTAGAATCGCTCCTGCTGCTAAGGGAGGGAATGTGTTTGTGAAAGCACACGCAGGCGTTAATCTGGTCCCAGGGGTGCGGACCAGAACCCACTCCTTGATTGTTCGAAATCACCTTCCGCATCACCACAGCTGCCTAGAAAGAGCTAGAGGCAGCAGAGCCACAAACACGGCTTGAGTCGTGCCGCAGATGGTGAGGCGAGAGCAGCAGGCAGGCAGCATGGCACTCGAAACCCAAACGTCTGCGATTCAAATCCCAAGATGGGCACTGCTCTTGGACACTAGAACAAGGTACCCTAGCTGAATTGCTCCAGTAAAGTATCAAGCTTTACGTATGGGTACAAACTAGATAATAGCATCAATGAGGCAAACAACTGTAAATGCTTCCCTCATTTCCTCACAGATTACAGCCATTTTAACGTGAATTTAACATAGGGGCACCTAAAGGTAACATCATTACACAACAGGATGGTCTGCAGCCAGTGTAAACATACTGTATTACAGCCATAGCCATTCACACCTACCGAGTAATGTTAGCCCAGACAGCCATTAGTTGTGCAAGGACTACGACTGTTTTCACAAGACATTACTGGCGTTATAGGGCTGGGACACTAACACATACATGTATAAAACTTTAAATTTAATGCAGCAATATTACAATTTGAAAATCTTCAAACACAATGTGCCCTGAGTTTAGACTGAATCAGCTTACGCTGGCATTTAATTGATTGGTGCCTTTGTAATAACCGAATTATACAGGGTGGGCGGAGCAAGACGTTAAATTAACAGCAGCATGTGGAGATAAAAAACAAAAGAACTATACAGTATGGACTAGTCAGGCCATAATGGTCACAGATTGTTGGAAAAAATCCATACCCCCGCCTTCTTGAAAATGCATCGCAATTAAAGTGATAACACTGTGCCCCCCCCCCACCAAGTATAATCTAGGCCCCCTCCTTACTGCACCCTACGTTCCTCCCCACCACTCCCCACTCACTGTGTCCCACTCCCTCAGTATCCACTACACAAGGTGTCAAACAAACCTCAGCCCTCGACATAAGTCCCCCCCCCCGCCCTGCATCCAGCCGGGCCCCCAGAGCCTGGGTATGGCAGTGGCTGCCCGACCCCATCCGTCGCGTCGGTGGGGCAGCCGCATAAGACACCCGAGAAAGGCTCCTTCATAACACACAGCCACATTGTTGACACGACATGACAGCGTATCGGAAACGAAGCGCTCCGCTTAATTAAAACCAGCAGGTGGCTCCCCGGATCCTAGTGTCACCCATGCTCCACATGGGATCACCCTTCTGCCGTCATTGCCCCCCCCCCCGCCTGTTTACAGTGAGTGCGATACATCTCCGGGGGGTCTGGGATTTCCACTGAGTTTCACATCAAAGCAGAATCTTCAATAAGACACTAGTTATTTCCGGCAAAACAGAAAATTAAAAAAATTACTGTTGAGTGTGTTTAAAAATACATCATCTCGAGGGAGTTGCTTTCATCGCAGATTATAGGGGAGTCTTCGGGTGTCCTTCAGGCTGTCTGTGGGACTGCTTGCCTTCTACTGCTGCACTGGGCTGTAATCCCAAAACAAGCCCTAGTCCTATACAGGACTCAGCTAGTGGAGCATAACAGCTAAAGGCAAAGACGGGTCTATGGCTTCCACTTTAACAGAGACAGCGGGACAGATTTAGAGAGCATGCGAGTGAAATTCTGGCAACAAATTTAGCCATTCAGCAAAATACATTGCGGAGGACCACCCTGTCCCAGCTGGCAAATTTTGTTACCAAGGTTTCAAAATAGCAGAATAGTGTTGCTTTTAAAAATATTGTCAAAATACTGCATGCCGTGCTATAATGTCTGGACGGCATGAAAGATTAGATACACAGTCACACACAGCTGGAAAAGCAACATTGCTCAACTAGTACAGACAAATAGTTCTCAGGTTCCGTTCATTTACGCACCCAGCCAGGCTGAAGCAGCAGTGCCCACCTTCTCACACACGCGTGACGTTGGTATGATTCAGCATCAGCAGTTTTTCCTCCCCTGCCATAAATCAGGATGTGTGAAGCTTTTAGCACCTTGACAGGGATTTAACCTAGAATGACACTGCTTATCAAAGGTCTACACTGGCACCCCATCCTGGGGAGTGATTGATGCCTACTGCACCCACCTCTGTCCTTCACAATGGCTGTTAGCAGAGCCCAGCCCACCACACTGGCAAAGAAAAAAAAGCAGACCAGTTTAATTAGTATATGTACATATCCATCAATCTTCCACATCCACCTATCCAGTAGAGGGCTGCGGCGAGGTCTGGGACCCAGGGCACGAGGGGACACCCTGGATGGGAGCAATGAGATGATAAATTAACTAAAATCATGTCTGGTGTTTGCTTTAATTGGACAATTATGGACTGTCTGCTGCAGGAGGCTAAATGGTAAGGGCACGAACAGGAGAGAATAGCAGGCCAACAAGGTTCAAATCTAAAGGACTTTTGCTGCAAAAATCAGTAAACTCCATGGCAAAGATTTCTGTCTAAACATACAGACCGTTCTCGTGCAAATATACAGAGCTGTCTCGTAACGCTGATCCGGTGCACAGATCCCACTACTAAATCTGTCCCGCTGACCCTAAGCCCCAAATGACGCCGGTTGCCTGGTCAGACCCAGCTTGGTTTCGCCACCTACGGTGTTCCTTGGCCCAGGGCTGTCGATCACTTGCCATGGAGGCAACTAATCAGTTTACTGCAGCTTTCAGCCATGGCTGTGTGCAGTGCCAGCTCACCGCAGGCTTTTAGCAATGGCAGCATACTGCATCTTTCCCACCATTAAACAAACAAGTGGAAGAGAAAAAAAGACCACAGCCAACCTGTAGCTACATCACTGTACAAGTCTAAGCCTGAATACAAGTACAAGTACTACAACTCTTCAATTTAAGGTGCACAATGGCTCATCCTGCAAGCCCATCAATTTCCCAGACTTCAGCTGGCACAACGTCGAATACTAGCCTAGATGCTCGGCTTTGACGAGCTCCCGTGCAAAATAATCATTTTCTAACGATTCCATTACAACAACCCATGAAAGGCTCCTTAAGCCCCTGAAATACCTTTCACTTAAGACAGCCCATTGCGTCACAAATGGACTGTCAACTCTGAACTCATTACCCAGCCACGGAGTGGTTTGCGAGTAACCGCGAGGACGACGCCGTCTGAAAAGAGGAACGCGGCCCCGACTGTGAGGAGATCATCTAAACGGGACGACTGATATGCTCAGTGCACGATGCTGGCACCCTCAGTGAGGGGATCATGTCGTCAAGGAAATAAATAGGCACAAAAGGAAATTCTGATGGGTGCATGAACAGATACTCGGACATTAGGGCTTAAACTGCTTTTAAGTTAATTGGCGGAGAGCACAAAAGGAAAAAAGAAAGAAAGTGGGCTCAGAGAACCTTCAGACAGAACTGCTCCTTCGATGGAGTCTGCGTGGGCAGGTGCCTTAGGCAAATTATATTGTTCCTAAGCAGTGCTCCGCGAAGCGCGAGTAGCAGTGAATGACACAGCATGTGGAACGATGAAGAAGGAGGGAAAAACGCCAAACGCCACACGGATACGGTCAGATTCTTAGCAGCCTTCTGAAACCAAGCTGTTAGATGGTGGGGTTTCAAGCATATTTATGTGCCAAAAAATAATCATCCCTCTTTTCAACCAAAACCAAGTAAGCCTCAAAGACACAAGAAATGAGGTGTTATTCAAACCATCCCTGCAAAAGTGCATAAGGATCACAGATAACATGTCCTGACAGAGACACAATACAGTGAAATGTGCAGTTCCTGGAAGAACGTAAACGTGCTGTACAATAACCATAAGTCAGTCTAAGGCCACCATGCCCCCATGTGTAAATAAGTACAGGGACAAAAACACTGAGCTTCCAGGATTTCTGAAATGC
>JAODJW010000019.1:25242114-25255266 GCA_026777045.1 Hyperopisus bebe
CCCCCCCCCCCCCCCGACACCCCGGACCTCCTCCCAGACCGCACCACACAGAATCATTAGTAATGTTCATTGTACTAATGTTAATCGTTAATTGTGATTCCGGTATATAATTAACTAGCAAAATTTATATGACACGGTTTATACACTTATATTACAATATCATATGCGCAAAAATAGAATATAAATTGCTAAATATATTGACATTGACAGTCATACTCCGCCTAACGACAGACTGCATATACAACTGTGGTCCCATATGATTATACGTAATGAAGCTGAAAACTTACTGATGGCCTAGTAACATCATAGCTGTTGTAACGTCATAGTGCAACACATTACACACGTTTATGGTGATGTTGGTGCAAACAAACCTACTGCACTAGCAATGTATAGCGCATGATATTATTTAAAGGATTTAATACTTGATAATGATAAAAAACAACTATGTTACTGGTTCATGTAGTTGCTATATTGTACTTTTTATCTTGTAGCCAAATGCAAATGGAATATGCTCATAAATTTAAAAAAGTTATATTACTAAACAAGAAACATTTTCCCCCACTTCATATTTGAAACTGTCGATTTCTCTGTGTAGTTACTAGAGTTAAACAGTCAATAATTCCTATTATATTAATGTGATAATATTAGACCATATGGATACCAACAACCAAAGTGATTTGTAAAATCCTTCGACACTGAATTATAACGTTATTCATTAGAACATTATTAGTAACTAACTGAGCGTTTTTGATTTTTCCCCTCCTTTTCCTTTAATTACTTCTTAATTCTCAAAAAGTTATTGATTTACTGTAGCCACACAAATACCAATTACCGCAATGTGGTAGCTGACAAATGCTAGAAAAGTTGACAAAATCAGCGAAAGACCAGTGGCAACGAAAATAATACTGCATGCTTGTAGCACGTGCATATGAAATCATGTGAATCGACACGTCATTGTAACTGCGTAGTAATGACGTTAGCAGGTTCCTAGTGCAAGTTATCGTAGAGTTAGCTTTGTAGGAAGGGGGGTGGTGGTGGCAGTGAAGCATCCAAGTGTTGCGCTGGCACAACTTTAAATTAATATTCTGGTCTCACCCCCCCACCCTTGGTGTCACCCAGTAGGGTCAACACCACCCTACTGGTGCCAGTGCTTTCCTGCAAATGCCAGGTAAAGCCAGTACCCTTAGAGAGGCTACTGTTTGAAATGCATCACCTGCTTACTAGGGGACCATGCATCTTCAACACACTACTGAAATGTAGCCTTCAAAACATCTGCAATCAAGACCTTTCAGCCAAATATAACTATGAAATGGAGATTCTAACTTTTAGCTAGTTTGATCCCAAGAGGAAATTTGTTATACTGTATTTAGCCCCTAAGGTCCTTGGCTTGGCTTGTGAGGTCCTTATCTTATTCTTAGTGCTGCTTAACCAACCACAGTTGAACTAGACTGATGGTCAGCTGCCTTTTCAGACATCTTCATGAACGCCTGCTCTGGGGATTCAGCACAGATAAACTGGAGCGAGGATAAACATAGATAGATTCTCTAATATTGAACTGTCTGGAGGACAGAGAATTTTTAAAAACCCTGAACACTTCAAGGACCAGACTAGCCTTGTGAAGACTGGATCATTCACAATGAGCTTGCGGGCCTACCCTACAAAAAAAATCTAGTTTTGTCAACAAACCAACCTGGTGTGCTCTGCCCATAAAGCAGAGGGTGAAAACATTGAATCTATCCTATCCACATTTATGAAGGGCTGTCACACCTTTTTATAGAAAAACCACCCCATTGGTTATAAAAGACAGACTTCCACAATTCGATACATTACAACTTTGCTGACCAGAGCACTGATACAGCCTTTGAGGAAGGTTCTCAGCTAAAACAAACAAACACACCTCGGACCAAGGCAGGGATCTAGCTCACCTGGAACGCTGACACAAATAAGCTGCATGTACATTGCGGGGACTTTTACTGTTAAGCCCCATCTGCATGACACACATTACTATGTTGGGAATTGTGTGGGGGAGGGGGAGCCAACTGTCTTGGGCACAGCGTGTGATGATGGCAAGGACAGAAATGAAATCTTAAGGAAGCTGATAAAGACACTGTTCCTGTAGGCAGCATATTACCCAATGTCACTCACCTCTATGTGTTTGGCTGAGGAGAGAGAAAACCTTTCTCTGCAGTAAGACCAGGACCCAGAACAGATTCATCTGTGTTGGTGTATTAAGGCATACAGGACTGAGCACTGCTCACCTCCTTGGACTGTACAGGAGGGAAGGGGGTGAAATCTGGGGCAGCCTCGAGTCTGTGAAGTGGACAGTCTGGCAGCATAGCGCTCATGACCGCGGGAAGAAAAACTACCAAATGACTCTTGTGATTTTAGACAAATACCCCCACTAAGCACCCAAGGCGATGCAGCATCGGGGAAAGAGTCTGCAGGGGGGGACAGGGACCGTGCAGCCTCGAATAGACCACCTGTTCTGCCAAGACAGGCTGGGCATGGAACCCAACTGGCACTGCAGCCAGCGAGAAGAAAAGGCAGCGATGAGCCCAGAAGAACATTGATGATTATACGGGGGTGGGGGTGTTATGGGGTGCTAACTGAAAAACACCAACATGCTAAGCCTTGTCTGTAGCAGCCAAAGTACAAGCACTGACCAATTCACGGGCGCATTATCGAGGTGCTGCGACAAAACAGTACTTCCTCTGCACGATTCCGCCTGAATGCGACCATGCACAAAGCAGTGGGACGGCCCGTCTGCCCCTCTGAAACCGCATTAATGGTAATCGACAAGCCGACACGCGCTTTTGCATGCCGCGGCGAGTCAACATCAACTGGGGGCGGCATAAAAACAACGCCATCAAGCCATTAAAAAATCTGCAAAAAGCAAGCATCTCTGCACATCTGTGAGATTTTTGTGTGCGTTTCTATGTGATAGACGCACAGTAATGGATCAAAGAGTCGTAGAAATGGCAGAAGGGGAAAACCTAAGGCAAATGATTACAATCTCCCACAATGCTGGGAGTCAGGCCCCATTAGCTTTAGCGGTGCTAAAAGGATTCGTGATTACCACGCCAGGCCCCGGTCCTTTCCTCTTATTGTTAGGGATGGTTGGGGGAATAAAAAACACGAATGAAATGTGCTGCTCATTTCAGTGTGAAAGCAGGGAAGGATTACATCAGTGTAGACTCACCGACAGCCACCCCCAGCAGAATGGGAGGGCACCCAGCAGGAGAAGGAAGAGGTATGTGTTAGAGTAAATGTGAAAAGTCAGGAAGAGGCATACTTAGAGCCCGAGATGAAAGAGGCATTTACTGCAATCAAGGAGAATCGCCATCTGGAAGAGTCCCCAGTTCTTCGTAGAAGAGGCTAAGCTGAGCAGTACTTGGTTTACCAGTGAACACAATGGTGAGTTACAGTAAATCAGAGGGCTGAGCTGCCTGAACGTATCAAGGCACCACAGAAATCCAGCAGCAGAGCGGAGGAGTCCCAACGAAGGTCAGTAGGTTTCTACACACTATGATCCACAACATGAAGTCTCATGTGAAGAGGGTGGTGTGTGGCTCAGAGGGTTAGAATGCTGTGACTGTGATCAAAAGGCAACCAGCTCAACTCCAAGAGTCAGCTGAGTGATTTTGCTGTTGGATAGCAGAGCTAGGCCCTTAACCCATAACTGCTCCAAGGTCTGGCTGACTCTGCATTCCCAAAAATGGATTTTGCTTTGGGTAGAAGTATCTGTTAAATTAGAACTGCAACACAAATGTATCACTTCCAATATTCTTCCATGCTTTTAGGCTTCAGCCTTCCCAAAAAGATCCCACACTATGAGCGCCTTGATATCCTAAACTCGCCCTTTCTTCTATCTCAAATTCCACCACACCCCTGCAGCCCCTGCTCATCTCCCAAAATGCATTGCAAAAACTAACACCCCCCATTTGCCGCCATTCTGTCACTGCATGGCACCTAATTGTTTTCCACTCCCGTGTCCTTCAGACTAAGTCGCCGGCAGCCAGGAATGAGGCATTTCCAAGCTGACTCCTGTGATGAAAATGACAGCTCCACTCTTTCTTGTTGAGGAATGGCACTGGAGGAGATTGCGAAAGTCTCACACGCAATTAGGCAGACAGGATTTCAACGGATGTGGCTGACAGCCTCACCTGGTTTTTAATCTGTAATTAACGCCGATGACTCTTGACCTTTCTCTGATTGGATTGGGGGAGATCTAATTACAAACCACACCTTTACTCATAATCATTTCCCTTAAAAAGGACACATGTTGTAAACATCTGTCAAGTGAATGTGAGTAATGTAATTCACACGGCAACTGCATAATCAGTCAGCGCCTTCTAAATAAATTGAGGAAGAAGATGTAGCAAAAGCATACAGCAAAAGTACTCCGTGTTCGGCTTGATCAAACGGGCCAATTTCCTTTTGGTAGATGTGTTTTGGAATCAGGAATCCTTTCTTTTGACCCTTGAAATCTGTCAAGCCAACAGATATTGAACTGGTTGCTGTAGGAGCTGACATTTGTATAAACACTTGTACATGTATAAACTAAAACGTTTGACGAATAATGCAGCAGAATGCTTTAAGTCACACAACTGATGTACAATTCTGCAGTCGAACTGACCTCCATTACATGCCCACTACACTGTGAAGGGAACCATTATGGCATGCAGCTACTCGTACCTATCCTATATCTTATCCTATATCCTATCCTAATCTTCAGACATTTATCTCCAGATGTTGCACGGATGGGAGGGATGGATTAGACTACGGCGTTTGTATACATTAAAACGACTGCATGTACCTACAGTATAGCACGGGTCTCCAACTCCGGTCCTGGAGAGCTACTATCCAGTAGGTTTTCTATCCTACTTGGCTTCTGATGAGCCACACCTGTTCCTTGTATTTACGTGAGAACAGGTGTGACTCATCAGAAGCCGGGTATGATAGAAAACCTACTGGACAGTAGATGTCCAGGACCGGAGTTGGAAACCCCTGACCTATAGGGTAGGAAGATTGGCATACCATGTTCATTACAAACTCTATCTAGATTACTAGTGAAAGTTTTCTAGCTGACAGAATTTCATAGCCGAAAGCAGCCTCTTGGATCCACATCCCTGTTGAGTACGCATGACTGCTTCTGTATCTTCTGTGTGTGTTTGTGTTTTAATCAAAAGCCAGGCCCGACATGGAACATTTCACATAGAAGGCTTAGACTGTCAACAGAGCCTTGCCCTGAGGCATGATGGGATGCACAAGGCTGGTCATTGACAGAGCGACTAACACGCACAAATTCCCGGCCCATTTACCATGAGCCGAGACACAAAAACCAAGTCTGGCCAGGAGGCAGCTTTCCTGGACTACCGACTCCAGTAATAAATCCCTCTCAAAAGTGCATTTTGCAAAACAATGTCCTCCTTCTCCCGCATTATGCTGTATGTAGACCGAGAAGCAAGTAAATCCTAATGCAGCACACTTCTCAGGCAAGACCTTTCTAGAGGTTTCCATATGCGTGAGGGGAGCGCCAATCTCGGAGAGGAGAGCTGAATTCAAATTGATTAGATCCACCTGTCCCCGGCTCTCAGACTGTTCATACTTTGTTCTGTTCAGTCTGTTTCACAAGCCGCAGAGTCAATTTCCCGTCAGACCAAAGTGGTCACCAGCTGCTTGAGTGAATTGTGCCCTCTCTTACCCAGCCAAAACAGAAATTTGACATCCATGCATTTGGCAAAGTTTCTTTGTTGACCCAAACCGTCCATCGGGACCAAAAATGGAAGTCCCAAACAAAGCTGGCATCTTCTCAAAAAATCCAGGGTTACATGGTTTTGTTTGTTAGTCTACATGAGGCAGGTTTGCTTAATATGTTCTTCTTTCTCAATTTGCTATATACCTGATGTTTTAAAAACTGGTGGTTTAAGTTACTGAACACCAAACAGCAGCAGCCAAAACAGTGGAGGAGCATTCAGCATTAATAATTTACAGTAAATCTCAAGGTACCCTTTTATATGTTCTCACTCAGAGGAAAAAAATTTAACTAAAACATTTGGTGAATGGGGAACATTTGGTTTCCCCAGAAGAAATAAATGTAACTAGTAGATCTTTTTCCAATGAGAAAAACAGTTTAAAATAATAAAAACAATGAACTGTTGCGATTTCATCTCCACAATTATGGACTTAGCAAGCGCGTTTTGCCTGACACCTCTTGGACCAGGGTTTGAACCCCACCATGGCTCCATGTATCATCATGGGGTTTCCTCTGGGTTCTCCAGTTTCCCCTCACAGTCCAAAAACATTCTAAGATGAATTGGGGCTACCAATATGCCCATAAGTGTGAATGTGCGGTGTAATGGGTTCGCCCCATCCTGAGTTGTTCCCTGTAGCTCCAGACCTCCCGTGATCCTGAATAGAACAAGTAGGTACAGAAAACGGATGGCTTTATTAAGGCTATTAAAAATGTGTACAGCTTCAAATTCATTTCAAAATTATTCAAAAAAATCAAGCGTGCGGCTCATCAGACTCCCTCTCTACCTTCACAAAACACCTTTTATGTGCCGTTGTATAGCTGCTTGTGAATCCCCTGCTCCAATACCGCATACACTTTTACCTGGGCATTCACTGGAAGTTCAGCCCGGCTCCACTTATGCCCTGTTGACTCCTTGACAGCATGAATGTTCGCGATGTGCTATTTGTCTCAATTGTACGTCACTTTGAACAAAAGCGTCTGCTAAGTATATAAATGAAAATGAAGTAAACAAGCATGCCCAGAAAATCAAAATGCAGCCACCGCACATAAACTTCACCTTCCCTGAACAGCCCTTTGTCTGCAAGGCTGCAACAGTCAGATTTCCATTTTTAAATCTTTTGCTCATTGTATTAAGTGGAACAGAAAAGGTTCATGGCTGTTCTTTCTTCTCAGGGCTCTGAACTGGCTCTTAGGTGTCTGGGAAAGTGGTACCTCCTCATCAGCCGAGAGCTTACCAGTCATCTTCCTTTCATCTCCGTGACCACTCTGGCAAGAGGATCAGATGGGTCTCACGGCAGCCCAGGGACTATTTGACTCATAGACCAGAAGGGTAACAGGCTAACAGGATAACGGGCTAACACGCTAATGGGCTATGGGGCTAATATTCTAGCAGGTTATCGGGCTATCAGGCTAATGGGCTATGGGACTAATATTCTAGCAGGTTATTGGGCTATCAGGCTAATGGGCTATGGGACTAATATTCTAGCAGGTTATTGGGCTAACAGGCTAATGGGATACGGGGCTAACAGGCTAGCAGGTTAACAGGCTGACGGCCTGTTGCCCCAGTTGGCAGTGGAACATTCCTCTCATTGTCTCACTGCCAGTGATTCGGACACCATGTGGCTTATGATTAAACCGAGAGGCAGCACTGGGTATGGCCTCTCATTACCCGCCTCTGCCCGATGTGGCATCCCATCCATCAGCATGCCGCTTTAATAACAAGGCCGGACCAGAACAAATGGGACAAACCCCTGAACGGCGGCCTCTGGCACCCCTGCTCACCACCTGGCATCCATTTACAGCCCCCACTGATGGAGAGCGGGTCACTGGGACCTCGCGGAAAATCGGATATGGTGAGATGTAAATGGAGACCAACATGGCAGAGAGGAAAAAATGAGTGTGGGACCAAGGTCACCACAGCTTAGACAGATAGAGATACTTTATTAATTCTGAACTAAACTGCAGGTTTACAGTAGCTTGATACATTTAGACAGCAAAAGACATTTAGACATTAATACGCAGCAACAATAGACAAGTGTAAACAGTAACAGTCCAAAGAGTGTCCGAGGAAATAATGCATGCAATTCCATAGTAAGAACTCAAAAATAAATTGTGTTGCACAGTGACTGTGACTATGACTGTGCCTAAGCCGTTCTGGTCATTCGGACAGTTGTTCGTAGTAGGATGACCCAGAGTCTATTGGCCAAATGTAGGAATCACCTTATACAGTGTTCCTACATCAGGTCCTTCCTACCTCTGGCCATTACACACAGAAACACAGACATGGTCTAAATGTGACCTTACACTATCTCCCCAATCAAAGATGGGTCTCAGAGCCAATCCGCCCCCTACATCGGATCTGGGCCCTCAGGTCACCGATGCGTGTGGTCCGCTGTGTCCCGGTGATGTGGAGCACACAGCCAGTCACAAGTCTGTCGATTGGCGTCATTAAACCCCCGTGTCTCCCCTTTGCTGTCACAAAGGACAGTTTATCTCCCAGCTTTTCCCAGGAGATAGCGAGGGATCGACCCACATCTTACGCCCCCATCTTCTGCACCACCCCAAGAGGGCACAGAGGTGAGTGGTACAAGTGCTTGAAGGACAAGCCTGAGATGAAGGGAATCGGGGAGGTTGCGGATGGGGTCAAAGAATAAGCCTGAAAACTAGGAAACTAACTGAGATGATACCACACTGGAAGCATATAATTAACTGCGCTAATTGTACCTCTAATGATTCAGACTGATGTATGCATTCTCAGAATCATCTGAATGCTTTGACTTGGTCAAACATTGATTATATTCAGCTGGCCCGAATGGTTTAAACTTGGATTAAGAGCTCTCTGAAGAACTGTTCTGCACATTGCTTAATATAGCAAAGGTATTATGGGTTTAAACTTCAGGCTCTTAACAATTAAGGATAATGAGCCAAAATTTCTGTGGGGGAGATACAGCCGTGGTATGTACTGCCAGACGGGCTGCACAGACAATGGCTTATTTCCGGAAAACTCCTTCTAAACATTCACCTCATAACACCAGCTGAGTAATTACAGATATCTAAAGATATTTAAGGGTAAAATTATAGGGGCTGTGTTGGTGAGCTGATTTTTTTTAAGCAGGGCAGAATCTGAATCAGTAAGGTAGGATGCGGTGCCTATGATTGGAAGGTTGCTGGTTCAAATCCCAGGTTTGACAAAGTGATTCTTCTGTCGGGCCCCGGAGCAAGACCTTTAACCACCAATTGTTCTAGTAACTGTCTGGCCTTGCTTTATTTTACATACATGCACACATATTTATGCTCTAAATCTGTAACTGCAGGCTCGTGTTTTTGCGTGTTCATGCACTTTTACTCCTAGAAACATGGGATTAAGTGACGTTTGCCCTGTGATGGACCGGCATCCCATCCAGGATGCCCTCACCACATGGCAGGGGCTTCCTAGGACCGGCTCCAGTTACAGTTACGCAAGATGGTTGGATAGGAAATTAGGCTTCAAAACTGCTGATAGGGTGAGACTGCTGTCAATGTCTGCCTAACCCAATGGGAAGCTGTTACACGTTAGCTCTGGTCCTCTGGCCACAATCTGCTCCTCTCCGAAGCAGCCCTGGAAGTACCCTGCCTCCTCAGGACAATCTGGCCCAAAGCCTCAACCATCTGTGCTCAGGACTAAAAAGCCTGAATGCTGCATCATTCCAGCGGCTTGACAAAACGGCACTATGGGTTTACTGTCACAGACAAGCGACTTCCATCCATTACGGCCTCATCACAAGATTCTCTCCTGGGAAGTCAATAGCAGATTGAGCCACAAGCGCATTCAAAGTTAGGGGACTGTGATTAACGTTACTTAAGTCATGCCTGTACACCCTAGAAAACTGGGGGGGGGGGGCTTTCTTAAACAGGGTAAATAGAATTAGGACATTTTCCCAGCCAGCTAGTGTGAAATTGCACAGAAGCGTCCGGAATCTGAGCAAGGAAAACGCAGGATTTCAGAGACATTTCAATTTGCAAGTGCGAGGAAGGAGGGGATTTGAGGCTGCCTCCTGTCTCAGGAGGCAGAGTCAGGTGACCCTCACCGTTGGCTCTGATTTGTTCCACATTCCCCATATATCACAGTGTTTTACTTACAAGCCAACATCCCCTTTGTCTCGCGATTACATCCCCCTCAGACACTCTTCAGTGAACCGGTTGCCGAAATGGAAAATCAACGCCTGTTGATTCATACTGTTCTTCACTCGCTTCCCATCCCCATCTGGCCCCGAAATGGGACTCCTGCAGCCCACTGTGGTCTGAAATTCCCGTGTCACGTGGTTCTGTTTACCGAGCCGCCCGAGCCTTCCGACAGCCACCATCAAGCATATTAACAGCAAACGGAACAGGGGCAAACTCCAGAGTATGTTCCACAAACGGTTCCTGCTGGGAGGTAATACGTCTAGTGCGCTACCAGCCGACAGATTTTCCGTAGGTGCGTCGGGAGAAACCGGCAATGTCTCATACAGGCCGTTTACTCAGTGAGTCCTTATCTCAGCTGTAGCCAATTGTGGGGCTTGTTTAAACGCCTAGACTGGGTAAAATCAACAATGTAAACACTCTGAAAACAAAAGAAAACAGCCAGAGAGCCTGTGTAACACGTGGCCACTCTGGCTTTCATTGAAAGCCACATTCTGGGCCGATTCTGGGCTATTCATTCACAAACGCCATAGGTGACCACAGGGAGGCCCATATCAGCTTTAAAGTCATGCACCTCACCAATAATTCCTGATCCGGATGGTTAGGACCATCTGATGCACAGCCTCTGGCTTCTGTCAGTCCAAGCTGTGGTCACTCTATATAAGGGGCAGTTTTATTTCCAGGGCACGGTGTTTGTTTTCAATGCGCGGCTCCGTCTCACCCGAGCTGCCAGCTGAGAGCCAGATTAGGACTCTTTCCATACGTCTAACGTTATGCCTGTCAGTCTGGCCGCACACCCATGGACTCCGTGATGCGCGTTAGTCATAGAGGGGAGAGAAGCCCAGATCTATCTGCCAACGCCGCCCCCCCATCCCCCCCAAATGGGCCCCCCCTGAATGGGCCCCCATCACAGCCCAGATTAGTATCCCCTGCAGTCAGTCATACATGTCAAACCAGGCACAAGTGCTGGCAGCTGTGGCATCACAGCTGAGGAACGCAGAGGCCAGACGGCTGCCATTGGAGACCGTCGGTGTAACACGCTGCTGCACGGACGCTGATCCGCCAGAATAAAAGGAATAATGATGGATTCCGAGATGCACATCGCCATTACTTAGCGCCAAAACAACTGCATTTCAATATCTATGGAAAAATTATATACATTTTGGATCTTACAGAGAAAAAAAACTCAAACTCACTATACCCACTGTTGAAAAATCAGCCGACTTTTTTGTAGGACTGTGTGTGTATGCTTTCATGGCATTACGAAATAAGAAATTATTTATTACATGCCACTGGAGGAGTGAGAGAAAATAAAAATATTACTAAAAACGAC
This sequence comes from Hyperopisus bebe, assembly GCA_026777045.1. Taxonomy (NCBI): domain Eukaryota; kingdom Metazoa; phylum Chordata; class Actinopteri; order Osteoglossiformes; family Mormyridae; genus Hyperopisus; species Hyperopisus bebe. The sequence continues at coordinate 25,253,364 of JAODJW010000019.1, forward strand.
TATGACTGACAGCGATCTGACTTGCAATAGGGTGAAAGCATTCAGTCATAAACGTATGTAGTTCTCAAAGTTCACCTTTCTCCAGCGTAGAAATGGTATGTATGTATGTGGCAACACTAGACCTACAGATATTTCACAGATAGAGTGGACCTGGAAATTGTGCAGATGATTCCACTTCTCAACTTTGAACCCGGCGTTAATCACGTTATGGTGTTAATTGATCATGTGATCCTGTGAAGAACCACAGCCACGACAGAGCTTCTCTTCCAAAGCTAACGCTAACACACCTGCTATCAATCAATGCCTTGGGCTCTCGACATTTCCTCCCGCGATCACAGGCCGTCAGTGCCAGTCCCGAGGGGTTCGTTTCTTCATTTGACCACACTAACCTTTACCAAAAAAAGAAACCTGGATCTGTTTCATGTGAAACACATAATCCATTTTACAGTGAGAAGCTGAGCGATCCACCAGTCTTGTGACTGCAGGGCCAAAGATAAATGCACCATTGCAAAGAAAATTATTGCACTAAATCCTTTTATATCAAACGCAACGTCTGGCTGGGGTTTGCTGGGTTACAGCCTGAGATCAAATGTGTTCCAGAGTAATAATAATAATAATAATAATAATCATGAATAACAGCTTAATTATAATAAAAAACAGCAATGCCAATAGACAGCACTAAACAAAAATGGTCACCTGGTCGTCCATCTCAATGAATAGGAAAACATGCCAGCAGTACTGTATATTCTTTTAAACAGGGCACAGAAAATATTCCTCACCTCGTAATGTTTACTATGATCCTGTAAAGAATATTCTGGATTCGAATAAGCGATCCGAGTTTCTCTCTATCTGATCAGAATAGGGCCGCCCATTACAAAATATCCCAGAAAATTACATTTTTCGACAGTTGTTACCACAAGATGATTATGGAACATATGAAGATGAGCTCGCAGTATTAACCAGATTACAGAATATCTGTTAGCAACTGAGGCTTCCGACATTTTCAGTGCTAAAGCTAGCACGGCAAGGCCAAGGAGGGAGCCTGCAGATTAACGTTCCTGTGTTCCGTACATAGGGCCTGTGCATCTCAGAAAATCCCAGAGGCCTGTAAGAACAGGAGCAAAAGGAAAAATCACATAAAGGTCAGCTTACACTCTCTGTGTTCACACGGGTGTCTGGAGATACAGTTACAGCGTCAGGAATAGCTGGTGATTGTCGTAATCTGCATCTTTAGCCCATATATCCGCCTTCAACAATCACTTATATGGCGCAAGATTATGATGAGAAACACGACACATGGATCAGAGTACACCCCAAATGGGATGCTGATCAAGAGATCTGTTTTCAGATATTGTCTGCGTCTTTCAAAAAATGCTTGACGTGCAGATTTGTGACTGCAGCCAGACAGTACCGAACTAGAATTTCACAGAGATGACAGAGAAAACTTATGAATAAAGAGGTATGTCCCTTATACCTCCCTCTGTGGAGATTCCTAAGCATCTGACCTTTCATTATGTATTTCTAGACCAATCGTGTGACAGTTGATTCCATTATATAAACTGGTCTGTCAGCCACCAACTAAGCACCATCCTGGGAGGAACAAGGCAAGTGTAACCTACTGAAGCAGCATGCCACCCTTACTCAGCTGAATGGGAATTTTCTTTTGCCAATTAAAGCTATTAGCTACATAGATTATATGTCTTCATAGACTATAAAGTATTACAGAAAAGTCTGTATTTTAAATGGACCCGGCATGAATTCAGATCACTTTTGAACTTCTGAAGCAGAAATGTTAAATGTCGCCACTCATAACTTCAGAGTAATAAATAAATAAAAGGTCCACAGATCTACATGCGAAAGCCCACTGTGGCTCTGGGTACACCGACATCAGGTGATGGAGCTT
>JAODJW010000019.1:25255338-25270165 GCA_026777045.1 Hyperopisus bebe
AAAAGATCACGCAAAAAAAATCACGGCAGCTTTCCAGCAAAATAAATTCTTCTCTCCTATATAATGCTGCGTTAATCAGCGTCAGATAGTTCACTATCCCCTCCGCTTCCCAATGCAACTCCGCTCCAAGGCTGTTATGCTATTGTGCTTCACAACTTAAAAACAGGCCGGCACGGTACTCCCGGCGCGGGGGCGACTGCTGTGTCGCTTTTGTGATAAAAGCCGAAGGTGGAGGCAACAGCAAAGAGAAAAATGTTATCATCACGCAGCTTCTCTAATCTGTCGCTAAATATGCCTGGTAAAATAAGAGAGTACAGTGACGGGCCTTTAAATCTTGTCGTGTTTCCCCTCATTATTCGTCGCGCTTCTCGCTACCAACGCCCCCCCCCCCCCCCCCCCCCCCCCCCCCCCACCATCTCTTCATTGTTACTTTGTTTTTTTTTTTTCTTGAGCCCCAACGAATCACCAAGGGGCATCGTACAAGTAGAATGATTTGCAAGGTGTGCAAAGTCCCATGCAAAAAAAAAAATGCTGGTACATGCAGATTCTTGCAGGCATGCAGGACTGGGATCGCATCTTTGCGGTTGCTTACTTATTGAAGGAAAAACAAATAATCTGTGCATCAAAATTTTGCACAAAATATGACGACAATTTTTGTGCCTATTCCACGGTAGAGACCATACATAATACAGGCAGCGCATGTTATTTATTAATGTTTATTAATAAGCCTAGACGAGAATCAACCCCTGAGACATACAGGATAAATACAAGTGCTGTTCCACAATGAAGGATAAATGCAGATGCCTGAATTCCAGATAGGGGTTTAATAAGAGGAGCCAGGTTTTGTACAGTGATCTAAAGAGCATGTTGTTGCACACCTTGCTCAAAGGAACCTAGAGTTCAGTGTTTGAAATGTTCAAATGATTTCAGCTCTGAGCAGTTCGGTTGCAGTCTGCTGTGCAGCAGAATAGTCTAACTCGCACACAGCCTTCAAACTACATTTCTGGGCTTCAGGGCAAACTAAATTACTATTGACCAAAGAAAATGCCGAGATCTCAGTGGAAGCTCCCTACACAGCTTCTAACCCCCTCCTCTAAAGCCCAGCTTTCGAATTCATCCACTCACAAAGACAAGGGTACCTTTATACACTCTTTAGAAAAAAATAGGTCCCTAACACTTTAAAGGTTTTTCATTTTCACGTCAGACTCAAAATATATTTCACTAGCACAGGAAGTTTGCGATGTCCCCTGTGGTATGAGGAGAGGTTGGGGACTAAGGTTAGGGCTGGAATTTGACTCTGTGGGTTAGGAGACAGTGATCAGAAGGTCACTGGTCCAAATCCCAGATGCAGCAGAGTGACTTAACATTTGGGCCCCAGTTAACACCAAGCTGCTCCAGGGATTATCGGACAACAAGAAAGACAAAAACAACGATAGAAGTTGTTGACTGGTGGTGGACTGGGAGGACACTGGTTTGAGGGGGCCCACTTACCTGAACAAGTCCCCTCCTGGAGACACCATAAACAAAGGCCCAGCAGTGCCATTTAACTTAAGTCATACTGTAAATGACATACTGGTGACAACAGACTTTTTCCAAATCAAATGCAATATTCACCGCTTTAAAACAAGTAGAGATTATATAGTTATTACCATTTCTACATCAGAAATGAAATTGCATTACCATAAATAATCATTGTGTAAATAAGCAAATGAGTAATTAAAATTAGCATAATTATGACTGCGCCCCCCTGGCTAAGATGGTGGGAGGGTGTTGCGAATTGTGCACAGAGACAGTTTTTCACTCTAATAATGTGCGTTTTATCTTTTTTTTCCCCAAGTTTAGATACACGGTGTATATCCCAAAGCCTTCCCCTCTCTGAGTCACCCAAAGACCTACCTGCCTAAGCACTGCAGCCTGTGACCCACCCACTAGCCCAACCCGCACCCAGGAACGGAGACAGACTTCATCTGAACAGCAATTTCACATTTTAAAGTGTGTATCTTCCACTTTATGTTCAATATGTGCAGCATTTATGAGGGAAAATTTGTGTCCTATCATGGCTTTACACGATTATTTTGTACAGGGGAGGGCATTTGCCCTTCAAATGTGTTTTAAATCATCAAAAGCCACAAAAACATTACATCAGAAAAAGGAGCAGACAAGGGGCTGGGGTTCATGGCAAAATGTTTTGATTGAGAGAGAAAGAAATATGTAGGCCAGTGTTACCCAGTCCGATCCTCGGGGACCTAAAGACGGTCCACGTTTTTGTTCCCTCCCAGCACACCTGTACCAGGTATTTGGTGATCTTGATTGGCTGGGAGTTGGAAGGGAGAAAAATTTGGACTGGGGGCCTCTTGGGGACTGTGTTGAAATATACTGCCCTAACCAAATATTTCTGGATAGCAGGAGGAAACCACAGAGAGTGGTAGAACAAGCCAACTCCTCCAACACAGGGTAGGTGGGCTAACTGCAGGGCTCTGAGGTCCGGATTGGGAAACACCAATCTAGGCCATGTTTTTAAATACCGTTTCTATGGTCAAATTTGCATTTTGATCCAAATGTCCATCAACACGGTGTTGTCCCCTGTTTGGAGACTCTCAGATCCAGGACTGGGCTGGAATGCAGGCTTAAGACTAAGCCCAGATTCTTTGGCTGCTCTTACAGTACAAAGCATGTAGCTGAACTTGTGTGTGTGCTTTGCCTTCATTCCAGCAAGGTCCGTTCACGGGCTTAAATGTCGTACGATTTCCTATGCAGCCAGAACCCGGTCTGATTCTAGATGACTAAAACCTTGCAACAAACAGTTCCCGAATACCGTTGATTAATGTAAATACAAATACACACAGTAGCACAGTATTACAGAAAGAACATTAATACTAGATGACAGATAATGGAATGCCATCGAATGACGCTCATCTCTTTCTTTAGACCAATCACCAACACGTTGGACTGATGCTGCCGGTTGCCCAGCAACCGGCAAACAGGCGCCCAAACACTGACTGCACCAAGGGCACTGCCCCGGCACCTACAACAGAAACAATCACGTCGGTCAAAAGCAAACTGATCCGTGCATGTGCCACTGCAGCTGCTGTTCCTTCTCAAACCCCCACCTGAATGCACCGGCGTTATAATGCGACCACGCATGTGCCGCACACCCCCGGCTCAGTTGTCGGTCATATCCTTAACTGTACCGGCAGGCGACGCCGGGTGCTCAGGAACCACGGAAAACGACCCGGTCAGAAACAGCACGGACAGTCATAGGCCGTGATACTCATGAGACGACGTTTTAAATGGAACGGATACTTCAAAGTACCACCATCCTGGCCGGTGCTTTAAAAAAGGCCCAACTTAAAAAGCTATTAAATTGTGCAGGAAATGAGTTTTAAATAGAAACTGTTTCATCTCCTTCACAACTGTTCTGTTTCACAGAAATACAACTCAGAAAAGTCAAAAGGGGCACATTTTCCCCTTGGCAACACATTCGGTTACCCCCCCCCCCCACCATTTCTCCAACACGTTTTAATAGGGAACAAAAAAAAACTATAAAGTGCTCAAATATAAATATTTTAGTCGCCACTGTAGGTCATTCTTTATATGCAATTAGTAAGTCATCATAACTGATTACAGTCTTACAGACAAACTTTCAATGGTAGCTCAGTGATTAGCCAATGCAACGGAATAAACCATTTACAAGTTACAAACTAGATGTCACCTTTAACTCATCCACTTCCTGTAACTAATTATCCAGCACAGGGACCCACCGGGTCTCCCCAACCCCCCCCCCCCACCCCCCCCCCCCCCCCGAAGGGCACACATTCACAATCAAATCACACAATATGGGTAGTTCAGAGACACCAGTTCACCTATCCCGGGGTTTCTCAGCCCAGTCCTCAGGGACTCCCAGACAGCCCATGTTCTTGCCCCCTGCCACCACACCTGTACCAGGTATTCTGTGTTCCTGATTGGCTGGGGGGGGGAGCAAAAATGTGGATTGTCTGGGGGGTCCCTGTGTACTGGGTTGAAGAATACTGACCTAACCAAATAATTCTGGATAGCAGGAGGAAACCACAGAGACTGGGAGAACAAGCCAACTCCTCCAATGCATAGGGAAGGCAGAAGAATCTCAGCCCAAACGCTGGAGGTGTGATGGCACATGGCTGACCTTCTGCTTCGAGGCATTTACCTTTGTTGAAGCAGAGAGAGGGTGGAAAGTCCTGCAGTTAATTTAAGAACATTTTTCTGAGTGTTACAGCCCATTACCATAACTGTCAGTGTATGAATATTATCTTCATTAATTAATCTTAATTTCCCATTAATCTCCTATACTTGACAATATCACTTCGCAGACATTTTGACGCCGTTGTTATGGACGATAATTCAGAAATAACGACCTAGTAGAGTGATGCAGTCGTGAGTAATGGGTAAATGCAATAGGACTCAAGAATCCTTTAACTTGCAAATAACAATAAAAGGTTTCGTTCGTTCAAATTATTCATGCCACAATAAGAGAACAAGAACATTCCAGAAAGCTACTTCTGGATTCCGTAACCAGCCCCATCTGCAACCAGTCTTCTCGTTCAGGGGCAAGAAGGCTTTGTTACATTTAGAGGTATTACTAAAGCTATGCTCTATTCATTATACGCCACGGGTCACTTGTCCGTTTCTGCATTTTAATCAAAGGTTTGATTTCCTGGCTTCCATGACATCTTTCCATGCACACATTCCCTTTCACTCTTGAAACTGGGTGGCTCTGAATGTGACATGACAAAACAAGGCTTTATTCGCCATCCTCGCAAGTTAAGACACACTGGAATCGTCTAGTTTTTCAATATGCCATCGTGGTCTCTGTTTCTTGAGACACACACACAGAGGAGGAGCTTGCTGAAGGGGCCAGCAGATATGTGACTATTCTGCTGAGGTCAGGGCTCAAACCAGTGACCTTCTGATGACAGACATCTAACCTGGTAAACCACACAACCTCCCCCATATCGGATATTGGAATACTTCTGGATGTCAGTTATCTACGGTCCAGCGACAGTTGGCAAAGCTCAATACTGCGATTTGTCTGCGTCGGCCCTTATCTGGTGCCCTGGGCTGTCCAGTCCATTGTGTAAAAGACTCTCTCTCCAATGGAGCAGAATATTAGCAGCGATTGAATTTCACTGTCAGCTATTTATTAATCTGAGTAAACACCTGAATGTCGGATGGCAGGTGCCTCCTCGCAACCTGAGGTGGGCCCAGGATCATTCCAGCGATGCCCGAGAGGCTGGACCAAAGGCCGACGTCAAAAGTCAGCCATGAGTGAGGAGGCTCCGGCGTGTGCAGATGTTGCGGTCCCTGCTCCTGGGTCCGCCGGGGCTTGTTACCGCGTAACGGAACGCCAGCAGCTTTGCGCCTCATCCGGGCGAAGAAAAGGACAGCAAAGAAGATAGGATTCAATCAAAGTTGACGTCCGCAGTTTAACAAATCGAATCAAAACAGATCCTGCATCCCTGGTAAGATGAGCACATTTTCCATGTCATTAAACACGCTACCGCAGCGAGCGATGACCCCCACCAAAGCATCAACACGCGGTGGCCTTATTTAGCGATACAAACCTCCACAAAGAAGCAGAAAAACGGCCCCCTTCTCCTCCGCCGTCTCCGCTGTCGCTTGAGTTTCCAGCACTGCATACACGTCCCCTTCTGCTTTATGGGTTTTTGTGTCTTTTTTCTTTATTATTCTGCTGCTGATTTCTTTTTTCTTTTTTTGACCGCTAAAAGCACTCTTTCACCAGCACCCAGGAGAAGCCGAACCACTGCCAAGGCCGGCGTGTACAGCCCGTTTTTCATTACGCTCCCTGCTAGCCATCTAACTCCATTAATTAAACCTCCGATTTTTCAAACCAGAGAGGTGACCCCTTTCCTGGCCGGGGTCTGTCCTGAGACTCCGTTCCCCGCATCACAGAATGGGGCCCATCTGAGATTCACCCTGAGATCATTTCACAACATCTGTCATGTCGAACAGCCTTACTTCACCAGCTGGACCGGCCCAGACAAAGATAACGACACAAAATTACAAATTATTTCTCTTCGAATGAATAAAATACATGCATAATTTAAGCACAATGTGCAGCCTCATATGGGCTGGCTTCCTGCTTCTGTTTAGGGAGGAAAAAAGATCAGTCGTCTTTCATTGACTAGTTCTCTGGTTGAAGTACATGCAGTTTATGCCAATAGCATCCACTAAACGTGAAGCTGTGAACTCTAAGCGAATAACAATGCGGCTTCTCGGGGAGACACCTGCAATATCGCTGCTGTGGTTACGCTTTCCGAGCTGGGGGAATTCTCCACAGAAACGCAGTGACTGGTTCCCGCAGTGCGGTTCCGGAGACGGGCTCGTCCTATGGGGCGACGCGCCTCCAATCCCCCTGAGGTTCCCCTTCAGCAGCGTCGACATGCGGAAGGTCAGACGTCACAGTGCAGCATGAATCAAGCGCGACTGCGAAACAAATATGGCAATTACACATCAATGCATCTCGCATCCAGACCCTGGAGTGGTGGGGGGTGGGGGGTGGGGGGGCTTCCATGAAGCATCTGTAAATCATCTCATTCAAACGGGGTCTCCTCTTGGATTCAGGGTAATGACCTCATTCAGATTCCAGAGCACAGGGACACCTGGGTAATGACTGCAAATGCCCTCACTCGGATTCATGGGCGACCCCGTTCGTACCATTACCCTCGGCCCGGCAATGAAGTCGAACGGAACAAAAAGGGCAGTTTGCCGCTTATCTCTGGACGAACGCAAAATAAATATCAATTTCTGCCGGCATCTGCCATTTCTCACCCCCCGTTCCCTTTACAGGGCAATTGTGGGGGGGGGGGGGGGGTATAATCTGTACATGACAGATGGGATTGTCACAGTGAAACCAACAGTCAAAGCAAAGCCCCCAGTCCTGTGTTAGGGAGCATATTCATCAGAACACAGCTTCAGCTCCCCGGCACCGAAGGGGGGTGAACACGGGTTCGATCACGGCTTCACGCTGCCCCCACAAGACACTGCCGAGGGCGGAGGGGAAACCTGCAGGCATTGGGGTTTTACACGGCCCACCGACAGCAACACCACAGAAAACTTTCTATAAAAGCACCTTGACCTTCTACACCTTCTGAAACTAGCCGAGCTCTCCATTTCGGTTAGAAGCGTGTAAAAATCCCATGTGTATTCATTCACTTCAGGTACTGTTTTAACAAGTTTGTAGGGAAAAAAAAACACCGGCACTCAAACAAAAAAACACCGGCACTGAAACGAAAAAACACCCGCACAGATACCGAAAAGTACATCAACAAAATCAGTAATGTGAACCTGTAAGGAAAAGTACTAAAGATGCCCCAGTGTTTGTAGTAGATAATCTGAGTACAGCCATTTTCATTCAGCACACTCAAGGCCAAGCAGGCAGAGATACTATACACTGTGATTTCGTATTCTAACATGTAAAGAATGCATGTAAAGAGCCCAAATGTGCGGGGATTTCTTGAAACCAACGGGACACACTTGATACCTGAAGAGGTAAACAAGGGACACACTACAGCTATGCTGTCATTTGTTGGTTATGTTTGAGATACTTCTTTGGAGGCATGTAGAGCTCAGCAGACTTCCTCGTCATTGATGTAAACATTAGTTGTCAGTATTGCAGTGCATTGTGGTCTGTATACTTAGCCACTTTCGTGTAGTATTTGCCAAAGTGTGGATGAAGTGCACATCAAACATGCTGCACTTGACTAATTTGAGCAAAAGGAATCCCTTGAATACTTGCGCTAAGCACATGAACGTGCACGCAGTATGGGAGTGTGTAAATATGGACCAAGTAGGAGAAACGGGACAGAGCCACTGTTAGCAAATTATGATCAAGGAGAAGTCAGGGAGAGAAGGAAGGATTTAATGGCAGGTGCGTGGTTCAGTGGGTTAAGATGCCGAACCTGTGATCGGACGGTCGCGAGTTCAGGGTTGGTTTCACTGAGGCCCATGACTCTCAGTTGCTTCAGGGACTTTCGGAACTATAAGTTGCTTCAGAAAGCTTCTGTTAAATAACTAAACATGTCAGATGTATGTTGAGAAGCTGGCTGATTGCTCTCATCAGCAGTGTCTGTGTCCTGTCCTGCCTCGTTCCTCGCAGACCAGGAGGTCATCCTTCATCTGCTGCAAATTTACTGACGGCACCTATACACAGTACCTTGTTGGAGGGTCTGGGGGGCTTTCAATATGAATTTCATGTCTATACTCTGTTACATGAATTATTTTGCTTTTCAATAAAATGATCATTTTGCTGAAACTACACTGGTGAGTGGATTTCTTAGAGAATCTAACCAGTGAGCAGAAGGATCCAACCTGGATCACAGTGTGGGGATGTTCCTGCTTCACAGGGCTGCCAGAGAAAGATCTCATTTGAGCCTTGAGGCCTCGGGTCCCGGAATTAGCCACCGTCTCTCCCTGAAAAAAATTCGCTCTAAGACAACATGCCCAAACCCTGCTGTCACCTGCAAAACAGTATCCATTTCAGACACTAACCCCAAAGGCTTCCCACCAGTGAGATGGCGTGTTCTCCTGGAAAGATTTTAGGCTGTTCAGCCGTGACAGCTTGGACCAAAGTGCTGTCACAGCAAAGCTAAAAGCCATCAAGGGAATCATAAACGTACCAAAACTGACAAGCAAGCGCTCAGAGATCGTAAATTCACCACCTACAAAGACCTTTATGCTTGCAGACGGTTTATCCTCTCTGACCACAGAGTGTTCAGGTTTTTGCCACATAATTGCATGCAGGGCAGAGTGTAGGTGTCAGACGCCGTGATCAGAGCAAGGAGCAACTTATTAGACCGCCTTTGATCAAGCCGATGGGATATAAGAGGACATACTCATGCAGGAAGATTTCCCCAGATGACTTAATCAGCGATATGAGCAGGCCAGATTAAAGGATACAGTCAGATACCAGCCATCAGCCATAATCCATACTATTATCCAGCCAATATTAAAATCCATCCTCTGCTTGTTGAGCTTATCGGCCAATCTGGAAAGAGTCCACGAGCAACTATTTGAATTTGACACTCGGAATACTGGACAACATTCACGACCCCCCCACATCCCACCCGAGACAAACTGACATCAGCTTCCGAGGTCAGTGCCCCCTCATCAAAAGATGGTGCCCTTGATGGTCGCTTATGTCACCTAAAGGCTTGACTGGCCCTGTCAGGGGAGTCAGTGAGCACCATGTGACAGAGAAGCCCAGCTAGCCAATCAGATGGTCCAAACTACTAGAAGAGGCGGGACCAAGACCTCCCGCCTCCTCCAGTTGCTTGGATCCACCTCCTCTACAATCTGACTCGTTCTCTCTCTGAACCAATCATTTTTCTTTCTGCCCTCAAAATATTTTTGCGTAAGTAAATCTCCCATGAGCTTTTGTGGGAGGTGAACAGAGTGGTGGAGGATAGCAGGAAGTAAGGTGCAGCTCTCGTAGGTACTGCAGAGGTGCCTTTCAAAGTTAAACACATGCGCGCCTGTTGGTCCGCCGTCGGCCCTTGGGATCGTACTGTGCCGCTAGTCCATCACGCAGTGTCACACGCTCCCCTCTGAGAGTGTGCCAATGCACATGCAGCATTCCTACAGCGCTAAAGCACAGGGTCAGTCACATCACAACACATCTGCCAGTCTGCCAGCGCTCTTTTGGGCATACATTATAGGTGTGTGTCTCCCTGGTCTATAGAAGGGCATACAAGCCTTTTATGACCATGGACCAGTTCATGTTGTCCATGGATAGTGAGAAAACGCAGTCAGAGGCGGAGTGGAGCAGAAAGGTTGTGGTTGCTGGATCGATTGGTGGGTCACATTTAATAGGTTTTACATTTTTTTAGAAGCGATCAAGGACCGTGCAAAAAAAGACATGGCTTGAAAATATATAATCTATTCTTGGAACTCTCAGTTTCCTGTGTGGTCTTGATGTTACACTTTCTGGTGATTGAATAGGTGTTGTTGTGCATCTCCTGTTGTGTATCGCCAGTCCTGCATACACTCATACCTGGGCATTCACTGGAAGCTCAGCCTAGCTGCGCTCAGGCATAATCGACTCATTGACGGCATGTATGCATGCAATGTGCAATTTGCCTCACTTGTATGTTGCTTTGGACAAAAGCGACAACCTAATGTAATGGAAATTACCCAACCCCTCCCCCAAACCCCCAACGTTTCCATGGCCCAATTGGGACCCCCTGATCTACTATACCATAGTAAAGATAGTTGACTATTTAAGGATTCAATATGATTTGATTCAGCTCAGATAAGAATCTGATTTAGATACATTTAGTATGTTTTAATGTATACTACATCAAGCAGAAACATAATATTTAAGTCACTTTTTTGCACTGCAGAAGCCTCGAAGTAACTGATCATAAGATCTTAACATGAAAGATATTACAGTAATATGCCATAATAGTGATGTGGCATTGTATCAACTTGCGAGGGCTTTAACAGTTTTCCGCCGATTTCCTTCTATATTTGAGGTGCTTTGGGGATTTCCGAACGAGTGCAGTCTTATCATACGCACCCTGAGCGAATTCCCCATTCAGACTGGCTTTTCTTGTCCCTCCATATACGAATTTATTAAGTAAGAGTGAGTCATGTTGGGTGCCCCCTGTTTTATGTTGGTGTGTAGATACTCCGCTGTAACATTAACCCGCCCCAGACCCCTTTATACAGCTGGATGTTTGGCTGCAGCTGTTCAACTTAAGTGCCTTTCCAATTATAACCGAGCCCCTCCTGGGATTTGAACCAGCAAGCTTCAGGCTGACAGTTGGAAGTAAAACAGGAGCCAGTGCTCCTTCCACAGTGCCCGGAGCAGCACCAGTACAGGCCACCAGTCCACTGGGGCCAGTTTCGATATGCTGCAGAGTTCACTGGAGTGTTGAAGTGTGTATGACTGTTAACCCTTAAAATGTTTTGTGGGTCAAATTGGATTTTTACTGATTTTATAATGGGTACCAGTCAATAACAGGACACACCTTCCCATACACCATAGGGCATTTAGAGACACCAATTTGGAGAGGCAGAAGGAAGTGGAATAGAATGAGTACAACATGTAACACACACACACACACACACAGTGAGATATGCTTCCCAGATTTTAGAGAAGCTACCCACTACACCAGCGTGCCAACCCTGATTTTCTAACATGAAAGGAAGAAAAAAGGCCAGGGTGAAAAAATATTTTTTTAAAAAAAGCTACGAATATAATTTTAACGCAAAATGCACTTCCTGTCTTGGACCAGGTTGGACTTGAGGCGACGGCAAGGCATGATGCAGCCAGAGACGTGGATGACCCACTTGTGGCTTGCAGGGAAACAGGCGTTTATAGTCAAACTGAAACCCCAGGAACACGGCAAAAAACAAAACATAAAGGACCACGGGGGGTCAAAAGCAAAAGGGAATAAATAAAGACTAACTACAAATGGGGCAGGGAAACCAGGGACAGGCTGCAAAATAACAGACCATCAGCAACAACCATCAAACAATGAACCACTGGGAAACTGAACTGAGGCAGGGACTTAAATACTAAGGGATAACGAGACTAACACAGGACAGGTGAGACTAATTAACAAGGAGTAGTAAAACAGGCAACAGGTGAAACTAATAAACTAAAACAAGAAACTGAAACTAAGAAACAGAATCTAACAATGGGGATAACGGAACGGTAAAAACACAATCAAGGGCACAAGGGCAAAAAACCAAAACCAAATACAAATGAAAACACAGTGACTAGAAAACTGATACAATTGAAACACAAGGGAACAAAATCTACAAAACTACAAAAACAGAGGAGGTGGGATATAAACACGCGACAAAAGGATTTGCAGGCAGCCACAAGGCTCAACACATTGATGTGTGGCTGACAGGGAGCAGGGGAGAAACACAACGGCTGACTGGAGGGACAGGATGGCCAGCGACGCCTGCTGGCCAAACGGGGAAGCGTCACGATAGACTGGGAACAACAGGACCTGACCCTAACACCTCCACCAGAGACAGACTCAGCTGTCATCTCTATTTAGTTGCAAGTCCCACGTCACTTTACCGTTAACATCAGGTATGTCAATATTATGGGGCAAGACTCACTTCGGTATCAGCAAGGCGTACGACAGAATGTGTAAAAGTGTTTGAGATAGATCGCAGGATTAACAGCGCATTTACAGGCTGCGTGTGTGCAACCAGGGGGAGATAAAAAAAGACCCTGAATGCAGGACACGGTAACGATTAGGGCCCCCGCTCACAATTTAATGCGGATACAAAATGGCACAAAACCAAGAGTATGAAACTCGTAATATTACAAAACATAAAACTAAAAAGGCCTGATATGGGGATTAATCCACTCATGGGAAACAATTAAATGACTAAAAGCTTCAACTAAGTGAGAGTGATGACCCCTTAATCTTTAGGGCTTCTGCACTGGGGCTGTCAGGATCTATAAGTGTGAGGAATCGGTGGAAGTGTGCAGCAAGCGTTGAAGGTTAGCGGTGAAGGCCATGGAGGGGACAGAAGGTGGCACCATTATCCTGAGTGACGGTGTCCCTGCGGCAGCCTGCATGAAGCATCCAGTTCAAGGCCACGTTCAAATCAGTCTAAACAGGGCCAGTGTGGTGTATTCCCTCAAAAATATTCACGGGGGACACCAAAAATATTTCCCATCCACTCGTCACGCCTCATCAGTCGAAGGTTAGCGAAGATGGTGGGGCCAGCAGGCTGCTCATTCTTGGTAAATTGTCAGCAGATGCTCTGAGGAGCCACCTATCAAATGAATAACGTATATAAATAAAGCATGGAGGTGTGGCCAAAATATGGCGCCGCCCAGGCCCAAATAAGGGCAGGAAATTTCGCCATTCATGTTTCATTCGCTAGACTACTGTACTCTGTGGAGTGCGAGATTTATTTTGGTGACACTACCTAAGCACTCAGGAGCCTGATTAGCCTGTCAGCTCTGAGGTTGATGGATAATTTGTGTTCGTTACAGATTGTTAAAGCAATTGAGGTGGATGGTAGCCACTCTCCCACACTCCTGCCTCATATTTGTTCTTCCCCTTTAAACGTTAATAGTCTTAAAACTCCTGAAACTGAGTCAGTTGCCTTGCAAATTTGCGACTCCATCTTTCCGCTGATGAGCTAAACCCACAAGGCATCGCGATTCAGGGAGCGAGATTCAGACAGGAAGTGCACCAAGGAACCAGGGATCCGGGGACAGGGATTGCATCAAGGAACCAGGGATCTGGGGACAGGAAGTGCATCAAGGAACCAGGGATCCGGGGACAGGAAGTGCATCAAGGAACCAGGGATCCAGGGACAGGAAGTGTATCATCACATACCCTCAAACAAATTATAAAAGAATAAGACTATATTACTTCAGCATGTCATTTACCTTCAAATTACACACAGAACTGTACAGAAGTCTTAGGCAGCCTAAGAAAATGATGTTTAAATTAGATTTAAATCTATTATTGTGTTTGTCAAAGTGTGTTAGCTTAGCCATTTCAAAACCTCTGCTGAAGTCACCCCAGTATTTGAAGCAACCATCCAATACACTCGTGTATTTTTGACTCAAGCACTAGCACCGTCTGTTTGGCTAATCAATACCACATTGAGTTACTGAAATAATTAACTGATTCATTGAGCTGGTGGTGACATTTAAGGAATGCATGGAACGCCTGGGGTGCCGCTGAGGAGGGGTTTGGGAACTGAAGCGGGTTTCATCTAGCCGTTCCAACAAGATATCAGTATTTTATCAGTAACTTTTTGCGTTTTTATCGTGTCACTATTCATCTGCATATGTTCTAATGTTAAATCGTGTTTTTCGTTCTGAGCAAATAGAGTCAGCCTTCTGCATCCACGTCCGGGGATTCAACCAGCCCCAGATCGAAAATGTATATAAAATACAATTTTTCAAGAAAGCAAAATTTGCCGCATGCCAAGCACTATGCTGAATCCGTGCAAATGAAGTGAGAATGAAGAGAGAAAAAGAAAGAGAGAGAGTCAACTTATATTTTCTCTATTATATTTTCTCTGTTATATTTTCTATATGCCCTACAATGGTAGCTTCTATACTGAATATTTTGTTCTTGTCATGAATCCCTAAACAATACACGGTGGATATTTATATTGGATTTTCATTGCATTAGGTATTAAATGTGATCTTGAAAATATTTAAAGAATACAGTATGATGTGTGTAGGTTATATAAAATGCCATAGTATTGCATATAAAGGAATTTGGTGGATTTTGGTGGACCCAATCCCCCGTGGATACTGAAGGCTAACTGCACACACCTACCACCCAGATAAATAACCATAAACGTTCTCATTGGCTGCCTAAGGCTTTTCTACAGTATGGTATAGACACTGCGCGTCAATCCATCCAGCCAGGCGGCCATCTTGGGGAAGCCCTTATTCAGTGCAGGGGAACGATGCGCCTGGAGCCAATCCCAGGAAGCACAGGCTACAATGCCAGCCCCTCACAGCCAATCACACGAGTGTATTGTATAAAAAATGTATGTCTGTCTGTTTTACACTGTTGTCAAGTTCTAGCTTGATAGCTTGAGGCGTAAGACAGTGGATGGACTTGTTAGGTGAAGGGGGAGTGTGTGCACACCAGGCAGGAACGGGAAGAGCTTTGTGTGGAGAATTCTGTAGTAAATAACCCCCACTGACACAGGCCAGCGTGCCCTGGAACCAACGCCACAGTCTGGAAGGCTAATGGGGTCAATTTCTGCACCACGGAGCAGACTGACCAGACACCCCCCCTCGCCCCCCCCCACCCCCCCCCCC
>JAODJW010000019.1:25281373-25293516 GCA_026777045.1 Hyperopisus bebe
CTCCGTTGTTATAATATCAGTAATAAAAGCCGTATTTCCGGACCTTAGAATAATGTTCCGCAGAAATTGCCAGTGGCATCGAAGCTGATGAAACCTAGCAACTGTCAAACCCTGTCGACTTTAGATTACTGATAGTCAAACCAACTTTACCTATTGAATATCAAGTTTAAAGCTTTCTCAGACCGGAGGAAGGGATCAAAACTTCAGGGATCAAAACGCATTAAAACTTCCCCTAGCCCCCCACAAACTGTCCTTACCCCGCAATATAAATTTTTAAGCGGGTGTAGCCGACTAGAAAAGGCACGCGCCTCTCCACTGATGTTTTTTCCCTTCTTTTCTTAGACTTATAAATACAGAATGAGGTTCAATTCACTCGTCATTGATGGGATGAAAAATAGCCAATGGAAGGAGGCTAATTAGCGGATGCTACTCAAAGACCAGTGTGGGAGGGAATATCAGAGCTCCCCCTTTAACCGGGGTGTGCAAAAAACGAGCTGGGGAATGACTGCGATGGAACAGAGCATTGCTGTCCGACGAGGCTATATAACTCGGACACATTGTGAATTTGCATCGGCTGCTTGAACCAACACCAAATGGACGCCTGTCTAAAAACCCAACTTAGGTGGGACTGTAACTCAGGTTATATCTACGCAAGGAAATGATTTCTTCCGCTGGTGAGGAAGCGGAGATAACAGACGATCACACCTAGTTTAATAGACTGCTAGGAATGTATAATAAAGTCGGTTTGATAGGAGATCACCGATAATAAGACTGAGTCACTGTATGGACCCAGCGTTCACCTTCGGAGGAAAACTGGTGGCCATCACTTGGTCAGTCCACAAATACACAATCGCTCGAGTTTTTTCGCACATTCAGACAGAAACTCTGGTTACACTGAGGTAAAACATTTTTTATCCGAATTCTATGTGCAATACGCTGTGATTTGAGTGGATCTGCCCAGACGCGGCTTTGGACACGATCGATTAATGCAAATTGCAGAAACTTTCTACAAATGACTGTCCTCACCACTTACCTCCTCTCCTCTCATGTGTTGACAATTGGGATGGAAATTGTTATTCTTTTTAGTGAATCGTTCATTGATTCATTCACTTCCGACCCGTAGCCTTTCATATCAGTAAAATGTTGACTTGTGCTCTTCAAATTGCATAATTAAAAATACAGTATTTCTTATGAATATGAATCTTAATATGTTTATTATATTCGAAATGCTGGCTAGTTCAGGTGTATGTGTCACCATTGTAAGACAGAGTATTTCAGTCGTGGATAATAATTCAAGGCCACAAAATGAACGAAATCACTTTAGTTGCCCGAAATCATTCCTTCAGCTAAAAGATTCGGTTAAAAAAGAATGAATCATCCACCAACCATAGGCCTACATGTCCAGTTCAGCACTTTACGACGGTTCAGCAGTGGAAGGCTTAGCGCTGGTGCCGTATTTTTAATAAGTTAACTCCATTCTGCATTCTGCAGCGTTTTAACTCTTATTCTCACTTTAAGAGTTATTTTGTCTTCTCTGCCACTTTCAGCAAAATAAGCTGAGAAATATCTGTGTGGATGAGAGTTATGACTTACCTGGTGACTTGATAAAAACAAGTGAGCAAAGAAAAGAGGAAATGTTGCAGTGTCATATACGTAGAGCAGAGGTCGCTGGTGGTACAGGACCTTTAAGAAGAGTGCAGGAATAAATAACCTTTATTTACTGAGCTTCTGAACTGTAGAATAATCCGCCAGTCAATGCACACGATTCCCCACGGATCCTTTACAATATGGTTAGAAATTCACATATTTCGTGTAGGGATTTTCTTGATTTAACAGCACTGGCCTGAAGTTGGGAGTACTCTTATGCTGCCATGGTGAGTGAGTGCTATTGGCAGCGGTGTCCTACTGGGAATTAAATTAATAAAAAAACTAGATGGGCGTGGTCAACCCAGGCGCCCTGCTGGCCGTGTGGTAGCGTCAGCTGGGGAAGGTTACTTCCCGACATCCTCAGTGGAAGCTGCTCATGACGAATGTGAAGTGTGGCAAACCCCCCGGATTGAAGCAACACCAGATGGCACAAAAATTTTCAGATGAATCCTTATAGTCAGCCGTCCTCAGTCATTAGCATGTCTCGGGGGGAGGCGTGGTGGCCTTGGACCATGCGATTAATCCTTTTTCTCTTGATTCCACTAATAAAAGTTACTCTGCTTCTGCGCCTTAAGGAATATTTCAGGCCCCGATTCTTTTCTTGTTCATTTAATATCCTTATTAATTCTGCAGCGTCTGTCAGTTTCCTTTTCTCAGATTAATTATCAGTTCCTGGTGCGATTTCGTTTCACAACGTGTATTATGGAGTGAAAAAAAGTGGAAACCAGCTGAATGTCAGCGGCCAGGTAAACGCCTCTTTCAGCGATCCGTTTCTCAGTATTTTGCCACGGATCACCATGGTAACTTCTATACAATACAATCCTAGCATTTTTGCGTAACTTATCCAATGCTTCACAAAATAACCGATTAAACTTGGTCTGGCGCTTCCACATTGTCATTCAAACGTCGTGCCACAAGGTGGGGCTGTAAACAATCACCAGGAGGTGAATCTCCCGAGAAGAGTAAATTTGTAGTGTTTTATTACACCCCCCATTTCTACCATATTTTTCCATACCTCGTTGTACAATTAGGTAAATGTATGGACTAAATCACATAATATATCTGCCAAAATTCAGTCAAAAATGTTGCAAAATATTGTCAGATCTAGTCAAAATGGCTGATATCATTAATGAACAGAAAGGAGGACCACATATACCAGAGAAGAGGGAGTCTGGTGTCAGGACGAGGCGTTTTTACCGTACCTTTTTTGTCACTGTATAAAATATGGGAATGACAGACTCTTCCGCAAACTGTGCCAGCTCCATCTTTCCATGCCAATGGATGGGAAACAGTAGCCAGAGAATGTGATGGACATGGATTTTAATCCCAGGACTGGTGCTGTTACTGTCTGCCCTCTAGGTTAAGAACTTAAGGCCTAACCCATATGCAGGGGACAGTTGAACAAAAGAATATTCAAGATGTGGGCTTGGGCTTGGAATATGGGCAGTAGGTGAAAAATTATTAATGAAAGTGGGTTTGGCGGGTCAATAAATCAGGCATGGTAATCTATAAATAGGAGTTGTTGTTAGATCCATCAATTAACTAATTAACAGCTGAAGAAAGAGAGCAGCAGAACCCAAACCAGTGAGCCACCATCAAAGCACCATGAAACGACAGCTGTTACATCAGACTGCTTCATAACACTTTACCTCTATTAATTCTACAGTTTTCTTCAGTTTTAAGGTATTTCCAGCACCAGCACGTTTATATTTAGATGCATTTATTTACTTTGCAGGCACTTCTGTCCAAAGCAACGTAAAAGTGAGGCAGACAGCACATCACAAACATAAAGCTGTCAAGGAGTCAAGTAAGCATAAGATCTCTGTTATAATTCTGTAAAATGTAGCATTTTTGTGCCAGTTACCCTGTGTGTGAAGAAGCTTAGGCTATAAAAAGGAGTTTAGAATGATTAAATAGAGATAAACTGATAAACATCCATCCATTTTCTGCAACTGCTTGTCCTCCTCAGGGTTGTGAGGGGTCTGGAGCCTATTGGACCAAGACGGGGAACAACCCAAGATGGGGTCCTAACCCATCAGAGGGCACACTCACACACCATTCACACTAAAGGGGGATTTTGTAACTCCAGTTAGTCTCAGCGTGTTTTTGGACTGTGGGGGGAACTGGAATACCTGGAGGAAACTGTCAGGGTCAGCACCCATCTGACCCCAGCTTTCCTGTCTCCTCCCCGTTTGGCCAGCAGGTGTCGCTGGCCATCCTGTCCTCCTCCATGTCCCTCGCCCTTCAGTCCCTGTGTGCTTCCACTGCTCCCAGCACCTCTGCATAGCTCAGCGGGCTAAGTGTGTGGTTTCGATTATGAACCTCCAAGTTGTGGGATTGAAACTAGCAAAGACCAACCCTCACCTGATGTGTTTGGTTTTTTCTGGTTTTCCCTGTTATCAGTGCTTTCCTGTTTTTCGGTGCTTTTTGTTTTCCAGTTTGTGCCTTGTCTTTTGCTTCTTGTCCCCCATTTACCTACATTTCCTTGCTGATGGAGATTATTGTGTAATTATTATTTCCAGTGATATATCAGATGATTAGGTTAATGTTTGTACCTTTAAGAGCGTCACATAGCATGAGAGAGGAGCTCATTAATAAGTAATTAGTTAGTCTGAGGAAGATGGAGCTGCATGGTCTTTTGACCTCTATCTCTCTCACACTTTATTTTTGAAATACCTCAAACTAATTGTTTACACGGAAAACTTTGTATTTACTGTCATCTTACTTAAATTAGTGAATAGTTCTAAGGTAATCAGGTGGTTTCAAGTATTTTTCCCCATTTGTTTTGCAGATCGGATGGCAGAGAGTAAAAGTGTCAACCTAAGGTACCAATTTCAAGATTGGAAACTAAAGGTTATGATTCTCACCTGTCCTGCATTGTGTCTTTTTAGCTGTGAATTTCAGTGCCTGTTCTGGCTAGTTTCTTTGATGGTTCATTGTATGTTTCTGTCATGCTACTGTGTAGGAAGTTTCATCCCTCTAGCCTGGTCTCAGTCTTTTAGTTTTTTTGCTAGCGTGATTCTGTTTTGTTTAATAAGTCCCTTTGTCTTAGAGCTGTAAGTGGATCGTCACCTTTTTTCCTGCCTGCATCATGCCTCTTGGCCGTGACAGAAACCCCACCATGACAGAATATAACATCTGATATATAACTTAACTGTGTTATATAACATCAGAGCCTATTATCTTACAAAGGTGTCTTCCATTATTCTCCCATTGGTTGAAATGATTAGTCCACTTCAGCAGGGAAACATGGCAACAGTTTTTCTCCATCGTTCTACACCTAGAGAGACCAGCAAACTTAATTGTGCAAAACAAGTGAAATGAAAGTGCCATTCATTTACAGAATTGGAGAAGTAAGAACAATGGTCGTGAATAGCTGTTTGCCAGTGGCTGATAGGCATCTCTGAAGAATGCGGCCTTACTGAACTGAGGGGCAGGCCGCCTTACTGAACTGAGGGGCAGGCCGCCTTATCTGCTCAAACTCAGGGTGTTCCTGCCAATTCAACACAAACCAGCATATGAGAGGCTCGAGACTCAGGTATCCATCAGCAGACTGGAAGATGAGTTCCAGGTGGTCGTTTGGCAGGCAAGTTCTGCTAGAATCTTTGAGTATGGTGTGACCAGATGTGTGGTCTCCTTAATGCTCACTGGGTGTAGCAGTAGCTTCTCAGAAGTACCAGAAGAACCTGAGAGTTGTAGTGAAGAGTGAATGACTGTTATAGGGGGCTAGACAGACGTCAGGCCAATACTGTCCCACTATCACACTGATCCAAACCAGATAGCATAGCGTCACCTCAGCACAGATAAGAAAAGGTTCTCAATGGATACATCCCATACTCCTGTATCGCTGAGGATGCACACTCTCATAATTCAGACAAGCAAACAAACAAATAAATAAGGAAACTGCAGACAAATCGCAGAACTCGGTATTATCAAACGGGGCTAGAAAACCACACGAATCAGCAAAACACTGAACGCGAAAGCATAAGCGCGCCGTGACGGATTCGGGAATCGACACATTTTTTTTTTTTTCAGCAGACGCTTTCTTTCCTCCCCCGCACGAGGTTATCAGCTCTCTGTGATGGCTCCGTGGTCTGTATTGTGTCCATTAAATATCCCCCTGATTTGGCCAGGGCTGATATGTGGCATAAATCTCCTAGCTGCCGTATACCTTCTAACCTTACAAGGTTCTCTGCTGGGCATTTCATTTGTGAGTAAATAAAGGAAACCAGAGTGAAACTGAGCACTTCCCTATGTCTGTATAGTTCTGACTCTGAGAGGCAAATAGATAAATGTGCCACCTGGGTCGTGACCCCTGACTGCATCAAACCGCAGTTTCATGCTGGCCTCGCTTGCATCTTGCTCTCCTTTGTCCTTCACATATGTAAGAGGTGTGAAATCAAAGATTCATGCCGGCACAAAGGAACCGTGACTTATGGGAAACTTTTCTGTGACTTCGGTTGTTGTTTACGTCTGGGTGATGGGGCTCCGTTTTCAAATGTCCACACATGCTGGTCCCAGAGGCAGAAACTGAGATTTATAACATGGATGTTCACAGTGGGAGGGCTGGGTTGATGGCATTGATTAACCATTTTAAATGAGTATCGCTTCTTTGTGTTTGTTTATTAGGTCCGGTGGAGGAGGTGTGAGGTTCCGAGGAGTAGTTTAAAAGAGTGAGAGATGTGGAAAGGAATCCCATAAAGCCTCGCACAAACGATGGTGAAACATCATAGAGAGCAGGCTCACCGGCATCTCCAATCCACATTGCGCTACAAATAAGAGCATGGCACAAAGTACCGTTGCCCCCTGCTGGTGGAGAAAGGCCATATGCTGGCAGGAGTAGGAGGAGCTGACAAGAGGAGCGGAAAAGGCAAACGGGAGCGAAAACGAGGGAGAGGAAGTGTAAGGACGTGCAGGTGATGTGAAAGCTGAGACAGTCAGCCTGTCAGAGAAGCTGTGGGTAATAAGCCAGTTATTCCACTTCATGCAATCGGCAAAAAAGTCGTCTTGTGGCACTACCTTAGTGTTTATTCGAATTGAACTCTAGCTATCGATCAGCACATCATACGTCGCTTATCGTCCTCCTCCTGCCACTTATGTACGCGATTTTGTGGATTGCCGTATGTCCTGTCGCAGGCTTTCATGCGATAGGCTGCCCATGCACGCATTTACTCACGCTGTTCCGTTCTACGCTGATTTAATTTGCAGACAATTAAACCTGCTTTGCCACTCAAATCCATTTGGAGTGTCAAAAGAAGAAAAAAAATGTTTCCCAATTAAAATTTTAAATTGGGTCGGTATTCTGAAGGGCTGCCTGCATGTGTTGCATCTGTTTTTTTATATATCTGTGCGTCTTACCGGTCACTTATCTTCTGCAGTTAAGATGTGCGCAAATTGAAGTAACTTGTGACTAAACGTTGTGCTGCATAGTCGTTCAGCACTTCACTTTGGACAGCTCTGCTTCTCTGTCGCTTTCCAGCAAATAGCCGTAGCCTATGGTGTATTTATATTTCAGTCTTTTTATTTAATTTATTTTCAACTTTCTCTTTTTCTAGGCATGAGAGAATTACGACTAACGTGGCTCAAATTGCATTTATTACACCTTACAACTATTTGAAATATATCCAATTCATAATTTTTTCTTCCTGTCTATAAATTGGCAATACCAAGTGTGTGCAGAGCGTTAAGGAGCGCACTGATTACAGCGCATTTCCCCACCCACCGCACAACTATCCACCTGATGATGAGAAGCATCAGCACCACATTAGTCCAAACGGACCGATGTGAGATTTTCCCGGTGGCTGGAGTGCCAATCCTGCCGCCAACCCCCAAATTTCCCCTGTAAGTTGGAGGACCTGCTCACAGGGCTGGATGTAGATTAACATCATACCCAGGATGAAGGGCCTTGATCAAGGGCCCAACGGGGTAGGATCACTCCTGGCATTCATGGGATTCAAACCAGCAACCACCTGACATATAGTATTCTAGTTGAGACTAAGAATGTGACAGACAAGGAGGGTCTGGGGTCCGGAGCCTATCCTGGAGGCTAGGGGCACAAGGCAGGGAGCAAGGAGCAGGGAGCAGTCCAGGATAGGACCCCAACCCATCACAGCGCACACTCACACACCAGTCACTCACACACCAGTCACTCACACACCACTCACTCACACATGGTCACGAATGGGCAGTTTGGAAACTCCAATTAACGCCAGCATGTTTTTGGACTGTGGGGGGAAACCGGAGTACCCGGAGGAAACCCCATGACGACATGAGGAGAACATGCAAACTCCACACACATGGAACTCTGGTGAATCTAGACAGTGTTGTATTTAGTTTGGTTACTTATGGATAAGGTGAGGACTGGGTAGGGGTTAAGGTCGTCATGTTGGGATTAGAGCTTTCCCCATAGAAATGATTTGAGAGGCCCTCACAAAGGTATAATTACAAACTTGTGTGTGTGTGTGTGTGTGTGTGTGTATGCATCCTGTGATAGACTGGCACCCCTTTCTGGGTCCCCCCACCCTGTACCCCCTGTGTCCCTGCACCTGGCTTGTGGCCCCTGTTACTGAATAAGCAGTTATTGAAGGAGGATGGACGGATACTTTTGTGTAAACTGCTGACAGAGGCTTGATTTATTACTTCCTTTCGCTTGAGTAATTATTATATTTCCATTTACAGATGGAATGCATGCATTTTGCTGCTTTGTTTTATAGTGTGGGGATCACAGCTGACAGTGAGCCAGAGACTGTAGGCAGTGCAGTAAATAAAAGGGAATGTTGGATACAGCAAAAGGCAAGCAGCTCGATCTTCCCCAGCTGGACAGCAAAGCCAACGCCAGTCATTTTTGACCGGGGATCCCCTTGATACAAATACCTGCCAGTGTCATGCCAAAACAGCACACTTTCACCCAGTTTTTATATCCGCAACGTCCATTATAGCCTCGGCCAGGCAGAGACATACAGATCTAAATTCATACCCTCATTTGAAATCCAGCTCAATATAGCACATTATCAAACGGCTGTTAAAAGTGCCCCGATCGAGCGGCCATTGTTAATGGATGGCTTTGGATCTAAGCAGAGCGGTAATGGTTTTTATTCAAAGCCACTAACGAGAATGTGGCCAAGAAAGAGCCACATTTTCGCAGCTGTGTTTGTGGCAGCCCTGCCTCAGACATCAAATGGTTTACCTTAAAAAACATGCTGGCAGGGCGTCCATGGTAACTTTGTGGATCTGAGCCCTGGCACATACAACATACAACAGATAGATAGATAGATAGATAGATAGATAGATAGATAGATCAGCCATCAGCGTATGTGTGTGCTCTCAGCTACACGTCCTGCTGACCCCATGAGCGCCCCCACTGGGCCACAAAGTAGAGTGCCACATTGTGTAGGACCGGCGTGACAATGACCTCCTGGTTCCCTAGCAGGACAGGAAAACTCAATCGATTGTATGGACAGCAGTTTAAGTCGTGTCTACCCAAGAAGGCAAGCAAGCATGGTTTTCCTCTCTGTCAGGACAGGTCACACAGGCAGGGATTAAGTACATATATCCTACACTCCTATAAATAGGCATAAAAACATGCCACTCATTGTACACAATCCCTCCTGACAGCTCTTAGTGGGAGGTATGAATGCCACAGTACAAATAATCCTTGATTAGTTGCTGTGTAGCGGTATAATTGTTCGATAAACGTCTTTTTCTCACTCCTGAGTCCTTGACAAAGATGAAGCTGAAAGTCTTCTCACTGAAAAGATGTGGAGTTTTGCCAGCAAGCTTTTGGATCGCCTATTACACAAGCAGTCAAATCTCAGAACACATGATGTCAGTTTCGGTCTTGCCTCAGCAATTCGCGGGCTTCCGCTCTCACCCCAAGCGAGGAGAAGAAGCAGAGACGACTTCTGACTTCTGGCCCCGTTAAACACGATCATCAAGCTCCACCTGCAGTGAAGCCATGAACGCAGAGCGTCCTGGCAGGGACAGTCATGTGACCAGGTTTCACAGCTAATCGGCGTTGCCTGATTATTACACGTTTATTATATTATGGTTAAGGTGCTGTTTTATTTATTTTTTTTGTTTGTTTTTGCAGCTCCATCCCCACAGTAAGCTTGGATACAAACTAGATCTCGCTGTGGATTTTTCATTTTTTTTAACATCTGCAAAATCAGCTCCTTCGCTTTCTGTCTTTACAGCTCATCTTTGCTGCCCAGATCCTGCTGTTCCCGTAAAGGAAACCCTTCCAGTACACCTCTCCTCCCCAGCCCAATCCCCGCATCACGTGCTTCTGTTTGCCATCAAGGCCGGCCTGCTTCTTGCAGGGCGATATATTTATTTAGCCTTATTTATTTTTGTTTGTTCTTCCGTCCCTGGGAAATCCGCGAGGGGGAACAAGCAAAGACTTCCTTTTCATTTATTGAAACTCTGCATGTGTTCCATTCGCCGGCAAAATGAAAATGCAGGAATCGAGGCCGTCACGGACTTGCCGCGCTCCGCGCCCCGGCTCTCCAGCAATCACGCGTATCGAGTCACGCTGCGACAATGCCGGCATGGCCCGGCCGAGCTTGATAGAAAGAAACGGGTCCGGAGAGGCGGAATGCTGGGTAACCAAATAAGTCGGAAGGAACGTCCGGAAAAGGTGGGAAGGCAAACAATAATAGAGGGTTTACTTCAGCCGCCAAGAGTAAAGTGTGTAAATAAACAAACACATGTGGTCTCATCGTAGTGTATTAACTGTCAGCCATGAATCAGCACTGTAAACCTGTCTGGGCTGACCGTGTTTGCTTAAAGTGGCAGTGCCTGAATTCGAACGCCGTGAAGTTTCACGCATGCCGGTGTATTTCGGGTGAGGCCTTGATGCGGACAGGGGGGGCGGGGGGTGGGAAAAAATAGTATGTGACGGAGGGGAACAGAACGCAGGGAGTCCACGTCACATGGGGTAGGTGTGGCTGGGTCTCTGTGGTGACACATGTCTGCACAGTCAAGGGCACAGAGAGGAAAGATGGAAGTCAGGACCAGGGGAGAGAGAGGGGAAGACATTCAAGGAGCCCAGACACCTCATCACCTCCCCAGCAAATTTAAAGGGGCCGCAATTCAGATTTTCCGTAGAGCCCAAAAACAGGCTGGGTAGGACCTGAGGGAAGCGGCATTCGGTAGAATTCCTGGGGCCCAGCCCTGGACAGGCCCTGCCAGTGACCATACATCCAGCTATTGTCTTTCAGGAAATGTGAGCCTCCCAGACCTCCATCCTGGCTGCGGTGAGCCCTTCCTACCGCCAGGCCCTCTATCTGTCGCCCTTCCTACCGCCAGGCCCCCTATCTGTCGCCCTTCCTACCGCCAGGCCCTCTATCTGTCGCCCTTCCTACCGCCAGGCCCTCTATCTGTCGCCCTTCCTACCGCCAGGCCCTCTATCTGTCGACTCATCACTGCCGAAGTCCCCTCCAAGGGGACAGGGGACATGTGACATGTGACAAAGGTACGAAGAACACTCCCTGTCCAAAAGCAACAGTAACCACAGAGTGCTAATGACATTTCTGGCAATAAAGGAAGCAGAAAAGCATCACAAATTCATATTTTGTCCGTATTTCAGGCCACCCATAGGCGTGCTTGTATAAATAACTTGCCTTATCCTCGTTCCATAACAGTGTGCTGTGCAGGTAAATCCCTAAGCCCATTCCCATTAATGAAGCCTGTTCTTTCATCAGTCGCTGACTTATCTGATCCAGTTCTGAGCTCAAAACAATGTAATTCAATCAATTCAAAATAGTTGTTATAAAATGGCATCTTCCCAGAATCTACCCTTCCACCATTCTTCCCTCGGGTGAGATATAATCACTCAGATGCTAAACCCTGAAGACAATACATTCTGTAAAAGTTATCCTGTCAAACTTGCAATGCCACAGAACACAAACAGGGGGGCTTTTCACACTCGTTGTGCACGTGATGTGCACGTCGCATAGGGATCGTCACTTTGGGATCGTAACACTCCTATTTGCACCACACCAGACGATGTCATCACTCTCTCTCTCGCTCTCTCCCTGCTATCCTTACTATCACAGCATACAAACATCTGCTTACACGAGGTCCCATGTGACAAGGAGGAGCAGTGCTCAGGGTGCCACTGAGGGACCTGCAGGACGACACCCCCAACGATCATTAAATAACATGGAAGATTCCTTTCCCCCCATACTGCACTGCCGCTTTACACTTCTGTCCTCCTCGTGGGCACTGCTGCCCGCCGGGAATGATGAAATCTAACGGTGACGCGAGCGCCGAGACAAAGCAAGGAGGATAAGCGAGTCGATGTCAATCAGGCTTCGATCCCGGTACTCTGGGGGGTAATTAAAGCTCCTGTAAACAGAGGAAGAGTGAAGCCCGGCCACTAGGATCAGACTCCAGCTTAAGGTACGATATGACACAGCCGTAGCAGCTACGGTGCCGGTCCCCCTGCCGCTACGGTGCCGGTCCCCCTGCCGCTACGGTGCCGGTCCCCCTGCCGC
>JAODJW010000019.1:25306399-25323815 GCA_026777045.1 Hyperopisus bebe
AGCGAGGTTCGGGACAGGGGATGGAAAAGGGGAGCGAGGTTCGGGACGGGATGGAAAAGGGGAGCGAGGTTTGGGACAGGAGATGGAAAAGGGGAGTGAGGTTCGGGATGGAATCCAGCAGAAAGAGCAGCAGCACACGCTCAGCAGGGGGGTTCCATAACACAGATCCTTCAGATGGGAGCTGTACAGCGTGCAGCTCCATGTTACACAACAGCACGCCGGTTTCCATATGCGAGTAATTTACACCACCGAAAGTACGTGCATCAAAAAGCTGTGATTAAATTATTTTAGTATTAAAAAAAAAAAAAAAAAAAAAAAACAGCAAAGCACGATTCTTTTTAAACGAGCGAAACACTCCTTACTGGGCCGAGAAAGCATGCAGTTATTATGTTGATAGTTCTGCGGTCACTCTTCAGTTTCCTTTAAGTAACAAAGAATGCTTGTTGTTTACTAACAGGAAACGAAACGGATTCAAGGCCCCTCATCACAATGGTGGGCTTTTTGGTTACGTAAGACTGTGATCCGAGAGGCCCATTCCAGCGGTCCTGGTGGACTGACCTGAATGTAGTCCGGCTTAATTAAAAGTCCGAACAATACCGGGGAAACTCTGGCCCGAGAAAATAAATCAAAATTGGCACTTAGGAGCTGCCACTTGATGGATGTTAAGCCAGACATAGTTAGACAGCCGTCGCCCAGACTGAGGGATACAGCCAGAAGATACGAGGGAGTTTCTTAATGCCGGATTTTAATGTGAAAATGTGATTTTATTGAATTTGGTTCAGAACTGTTCATTACTAATATTTAAATTGCAGCCTTTTAAGAATACTGCAGATTATATCGCTGTGTTTGGGATGTAGCATTAGGACTACCGAACAAGCTTCTTCTGCTAGGTCGCTTGAGCGGTACAAAGCCCTCTAAGTGATGTTTTACATAATGCATCTATGAAATAACAATAATGCATTAAGTAGATTAGACTGCTTAGCATCAGACCTAACTAACATAAAATAATAGCATACTCAATTTTGTCATTTTAAAAGATAAAAAGAATGGAAATCTGTATTAAGTGACTTGCCTGTTGTTTTAATGAAGCAGCTTTTCTTTCACAGTTTATTCTGGTCTGAGTTATTCGCGGCAAAGTCCGTAGGCGTAATGGAGTGGCAGTTGTTGTTAAAGTACTTTTTTTTTTCTTTTGCAAAGCAACAAACGTTTCATCGCCAACCCCATCAAGAGCAGCTGGGACCTGAGGAAGCTGTGATGTCACAAGCTACACCTGGACCTGTGACGTGACAAGACTACGGATATGTGTAATAAACACTGAATGAACAGAATGACATATACAGTAAACTCTAAGAAAGCAGCTCGTTTTACATGATGATCTATCACTGGGATCCTGCTGTTTTACTTATAAGATGCTCTTCATCCATTGAGGAAGGAGGGTCAGACGGTCCCAAGAGCAGTTTGAGATTAAGGGCCTTGCTTAAGGGCACAAGGGTGGTCCTGGGACTTGAACCAATGACCATCTGGTTTTAGGCACAGCATCTAGAACCAGAGAGCCACACACTGCCTGCAATCCTGTTCTGGCTTATCGTGACTCTGGAGCCAATCCAAGAAATGCAGAGGGTACCCAGGACAGGATGCCAGCCCAAACAGAGCAGGATTCAAGCCCCACCCATGCAGAGTTGGGGGAAGGACTAAAACCACCACCCCAGCAATGTGACGCCACCATGTCATCCACTCACTCTGTTACATATCATTATTTTCATCTTTCTATATTTCTGTTGCTGCCAGTGCAGCCAGAAAAGTCAATTAAAATTAATATTCGGCTGAACACTTATATGACATTGTGATCAGTTATCACTGAGGTATACTGACAGTAATGATAATGATTCAATTCATTATAGTCTAATTAGGAACTTTTAACTGAGGTTTTTAACTGAGTATTGTTAAGTTTTAGTTTTTGTTGTCATTTTAGGTCTTTATATCTACTCGTAATAAACATAGATGGTTTTCAAAATTGGCTAACAACCTAATTTGGAAGCACCTCACTTTGGGTACGATATATAATATCGGTAATTTCCCCATGCATTAGATACATCCTGCATGCGATTTATCATAAAGGTAACACTAATCTTCCCAGCACATTTTCTCTGGCCTCAAACAGCAGTCTTTTCATAATTAAACAAAAACAAAATGAAGACTTTTAGAAAGCCAACACTCAGAGGCTGTAAAAGCAGGGAACGTGTCTTCAGATGACAATCCTCACCCTTCCGTCACCCCCCAGGACCTACTGAGGAGAAACCCGCCATCAGACAGCTGTCGCTTCCTGCGAGAAGCTGGAAGACAATTGTCTGTCGCCCAGATGCTCATGAATAAATTAGAGAGCTCTTTAACCCCCTCTCCCCTCTCTAGCATGAGCAAGGACAGGAGCGACAATCACTTCAAATGTGCTCCTAACTTACCCATATATTAGTCCTCTTCAGTCTGCACTTCACACTATACAGTAAAAGCTGTCATTTCCGGCAGCGAGGCGGCGGCAAAGTTGGCATCCAGGCATGGAAGCAGATAAATTTTCTGGATAATTGAGAATATATATATTTGTTAGTATAGTATATATTTTTATAGAATAGTGTTATTATTTATTATTATTAATTTGTCATTTTCTGCGGTTTTTTAGAATCATGCGTTAATTGAGTGTGCTGTACTCGAATGCTGGATACCAGTTCTCTTACTGGATCTGGAAAGGATGGAAAGCAGTCTATTTATCTTTTGCCCATCCAGGTTGGCAAAAAGGGAAGTCTTGTTTTTTTTTTCATTCCCCCACACACCCCATCATCACCCCTTACAAGGTGCTCAGTTAACTGTAAATACCGAAATCTGTTCGCCAAAGTAAGAATGGACCGTTTGCATGATGCGACATCTGTAGCTGTGGTCCCACTGGGAAGGCTGATGAGCTGGGAAGGAGGATGAGCTGCTGACGGACGCCCTCATCCGTGCCTCGGATGATCGCTCTGCACATCGGGATGATTTCACACTTTGAGACCCCATGCAGGTTTAATCAATCTCCAGACAACCGTTTTATACCTTTTATAGGAGAAAAGAGACGCATGGGATATCATCGAAGCTTGTAATTCTTGTGGGATTTGCCAGGTTTAGCGTTCTTTATTAAACTTAGTGGAGATGCTCCGGAAACTTCTTAGCTCGAAGGATTCACGCGTTGGCCGCTGACAGACAGAAAAGCAGCTGCAAATCAGAGGCGCAGGGGGAGGGAGCGGAGAAAGAGTAAAACCAGGAACGGCTTTGTGAGGAGCCCACAAGAATGGGAGGGAGAGAATGAGGTAAGCAGAGAGGAAAAGAGTGAATGATGAAAAAGAGAGTGCAGTCACAAACATATGGTTCCGCCTCCCTCTGATTGCAGCAGCAGGTGTCTGCTGATGCGTTAATAGGGGGGATTTCACAGTAGAGGAACTCTCAAGAATGTATCCTGAGGCTGAAAGTGATTTAACCATTTCAGTGAACAGCTAGTGCTCATAGTAAACCATGCAGACTAAGCATGCATTTGCTTCTGGTCAATGGAGATAAAGAGAAAGGGAGGAGAATATATGTGTCAACAGGGTCACATCATCTCAAAGAGTCCGGTCCCACTAAGTCACATGACATCACGGCCTGAAAGGCTG
This sequence comes from Hyperopisus bebe, assembly GCA_026777045.1. NCBI lineage: Eukaryota > Metazoa > Chordata > Actinopteri > Osteoglossiformes > Mormyridae > Hyperopisus > Hyperopisus bebe. Next base: position 25,310,074 of record JAODJW010000019.1, read on the forward strand.
GACAAGCTAAAGTCTGGTAAGCTCAATTATATTAGTTTAGCAGACACTTTCTAATCCAAAGTGACGTATTGAGAAGGAGGCATTTGTTAGAGGATTCCATGAGCAAGTGTGCCACCATCTATGGTCTGGTGGCCCAAGTCCAACTTGCAGAGGAACCTTACAGAGGAACCTGAAGCCTTATGCACATTCGAGTCAGTTCCTCGGAGAGTCACAGTCAGGGCAAAGCCAAAAATTAAACAGTCCCCAGGACAAATGTGGACAAGGGTCTTGCTCAGGGGCCCACATTGAAATCACTGCCCCAACCCAGGGATATGAACCAACAACCTTGCAATGACAGGCATAGCACCACATCCCACTGAGCCACACACCAGCCATGCCAGAGGCAGCTTGTCGGTTCTGGAACCGCACTCAAAAAGTCACTTCTGAGCCTTCCCACTGCCCCTCAGATATTTCAAGAACTAAATATACAGCAAGCGAATATAGATTCTAGCTAGCTAGCTGGTTGGCGGAACATGCTTCTTCAGCGTCTTCTAAATAACAAATGTGTTTGCTAAATATTTGGTGTAGTGACTGTTTGTCAGACCTCGGGGCCCCATGCAAATGAATGTTTTGAGAAAAGTGCTAAAAACTGGGTTCAATTAGTCAATGACAGAGACAATCAAGTAAAATTATTACATAATAATTAGAAAATACCAATACTACTAGAAACTAAAAATTAATGTTGGTGCAGACTCCACATAATATATAATACTGGATGGATGGATGGATGGATGGATGAAATGGTACACATTGTACTTTTTTATTTCCGTTACCTGCCTGTTTTACCACCTGCCTAACTGATAGCTGATAAAGGTGTTTGATGTGAACCTAACGAAGTTAGTTAACGTAAAAAATATATTTTTTCTTTTTCTGCTTAGCATCACCATAAGATGAGTTCTCACGAGGTGACACTCCTCTAGTCACGGGTGACGTTAATGTGCCTACTGGCACTGACAAGGCTGGCTATGAGGATTGTGTCAGTCTCCACGGGTCTGGCGACTGTGAGGAATGTGACTCCATGTTCCATGACTTTGCAAAAGGTCTGGGGCTGCAGGTCAGTAGATCCTGGTTCCGGCGCCCTGAGCCACAACGTTGCACTTGGTGTCCCAATTTTGGTGGAGCGACAAAGGAGATCGATCACATCCTTGTGAGCAGACGCTGGAGGCTCCTGTAGGACTGCCCAGCTTGTGCATTTCTAACCACAGACTTCTTGTTGCTACTCTGAAGATTCAGCTTAGGTCCAGTAGGCTACCACCTAATAAGAGGATGAGGCTGAACTGTTTCCAGAGAGTTTGCACACACGTCATGTGAGGAACTTGTGTGCAACTGCTGATTCTAATGTGATGTGGGAGATCTTCCATGACAAGAATCTGAAGGTTGCTGAGGGTTCTGTTGGTGTTGCTGATGTTCCTAGAAGGAGGTGTTTCATCTCACAGGGAACCCCAGATATTACTGAGAGGAATCACCGTGCACGGTTCGATGGAAACTCTGGTCTGTACTGAGAACTGAGAAGGACGACTCTGAGGGCAGATAAGGGGTGTTTGTTAGAGGAATCTGTGAGCAACTGATACACCATCCTTGATCTAAAGAACCACATCCTGCTTACAGAGGAATAGAAGCATTATGCACATCTGAATCTATTCCTTGGAAAGTCGCAGTCGGAGTGGGTGATGGAACGGTCTTCACGGATGACACTGCAGTTGTGACCCATTGGGCAGCTACTTTGAGCAGCTGTGTTGAGCTGATCCTCAGGCTAGAACATTGGAAATCTCTGGGTCCACAATGCTTGAGGCTGATCATTCTATGGTGAAGCAGCTGAGGGCAGGGGTGGCTACAGGGATCTGTGGTATCCAGGGTGAACTTCTCCAGGCTGGTGGTAAGGCTGTCCTCCTGGCATTGCAGGCAATCTTTGCTTCCATTTGGGAGTCAGCCATCATCCCAACTGACTGACAATTGGATTTGTCCATATCTGGAAAGGGAAGGTTGAAGGCTTAGATTACGGCAACTACATGGGGATAACACTGCTCTCAATGCCGGGTAAGGTCCTTCTTAGGGTCATCCTCAACAGCATCTGTGATCACTTGCTTGTTTACTGGTGTCAAGATCAGCCTGGTTTTATGCCCAAGATGCCACCATGGACCACATTCTGGCAGCGAGGGTTTCTCATCAACTGCAAACGCGAATATCAGTAGAACATCTTTGCAGCTTTTGTCGATTTTCAAAAAGCAAAGTCGATCGGGCTGCTCACGGGTACTGTGAGTGCTGTGCAGAGCGGAGGCAGAACCTCTGCATTCTTCCCAGCTGATTCTGGGGTTCGTCAGGGGTGTGTCCTTGTTCCTATTCTGTTCACGCATGCTTGGACTGGGTGTTAGGTAGGGTCATGGGGGCCAGCGGCTGTGGAGCATCTGCTGATGAAGAAACATTCACTGAGTTTGATGACAATGCTGTGATCTTTCTGGAGTCAATGGAGGTTCTGATCGGGGCTCTCGAGAGACTGAGCGAGGCGTCTGGGCTTGCAAGTGTCTTGGATAAGAACCAAGTTCCAGACCTTTAATGTCCTTTTGGGCACAGCCATCAGCAGTGTGTCTGTCTGCTGTTGGTCACGTTGAGAGATTCACTTACCTCGGCAGTGACATTCACATCTCTGATGACTTTTCCTATGAAAGTCAGTAGACAGACTGGAAGGGCACGGGGTCATGGGGTCAATGGAAAGGGGTGTGTGGCACTCCTGATATATTTGTAAGAGGATACAGGTCCAAGTCTTTAGAGTCCTGGTGCTCCCTGTTTTGCTGTATGGCCTGAGTCAAAGACTGTGCTCATTTGGTACTGTGTCTTTTTGGAGAGTCCTTGGGTACCGCTGTTTGCTCAGGGAGTCCCAAATGCGCCACATTACCTGCATTGTGAGGGAGCGTCAGTTACAACCCTACATCCATGTGGCACGATTCCCCGAGGGTCATTGTTGAGAACCCGAGCAGCTGCAGCAGGCCAAGGAGATGCCCACGTAACACCTGGTTATGGCAGATAGATGGCCATTTCCCGAGGGTGAGACTGGACCGTATGTCTGCCTGGGGGGTCGCCAACCAGGATCCCTGGGTGTTTCATCGTGTGGTGGGTGCCAATGTACCATTGCATGCTCCCCAACCTGACCTACTTAGCATCGAACAAACTGTCCCGATTTAATTATTGTGTGATGAACAGTTACAGCTGTATGCAGTCCTGGTCACATTGCCAACACTCATTGTAGCCTTTAACAATTAATTATTTTGGCAAGGTTATTTATGGAAGTGTTTATGCCAGATTCTTCTCTTCTGTCCTCACTTATATCTGAACCACGTCCACATTGTAGCTTCCACCCCCAGCAGTCATAAAGTGATTATTCTCCCTGATAGGCAGCAGCTGAAGAAAAAGTGATGGACTCAGGTAATGTAGTAACTTGGCATCCTGATGGAGGACCATACTTGTAGAATATGGGGGAAAAAATCTTAAAACACTACATTCATTCGAAATAAATAGCTCTGAGGCAGCCATAATTGCATGAGCGCATTAAGAAAGATGATGTAGAAATTTGTTTTCTCTGCATGTTCTATCTTAGGCAGATTCGATTCGCGGCAGGCTTTCATCTGGTCTGTGAATTTTCCTCGCGTTCGGGACTGACCTGCTCACTGCTCTCCCCGGAATTCATCTGCAAGCACGTACAGCCCTTCCTGCGCTGGGGTTTCATGGGAACATGACAAATGTTTTCCCCTGTGTTAATATTTAAGATGGTTTTATAATGGCTGGGATGGGAATAATGTCATAATGCTTTTTATTAAGGTTGGCTGAGCTGCCCAAAGAAATCATTTGCATTATTTTGAATGCTGTACTCTATTCCGTGCGAATGCACGGAGGTGCACTAAGTCAAACTGAGCTACTAATGACTTGTTTTGCAAAGCCACAGTACCCCATAGCTTATTTCTTTAATCTACTAAAATCATCTGTTTGTGACCCACAGAACATAAAAAAGCTGTGTTATTATTATTATTTTAACACAGTGAACATTTTCTGGATATGAAATAGATATGTGGACACAATACCTCACAGAGAGTCGGGAATCACTTGAACGTTTTCAGGAAAATGCGTTAATACATGAAATCGAAAGGGGGGGGGGGGTTGCCTAGAATTGCTGTACCAGTGATTTACTTGGTTCATTTGTTTTTCTCCAAAAATTATAACAGAATAATTTATTCTTTTACGACAGATATCCTATGAGGCATTTTAGTCGCCTTAGATATATCCTGCACTCAATCCTCAAAAAGTGCTTCTTTATATGGTTGAACCAGTCAAGGTCTGATGAAAGTTGGCTTATAAATATGCATCAACATGCATATGATTTAACCTGTTTCCTGCACCTTCTAATAATTTTCAATTTGTGAAGAACAGTTCTAACCACTAGTGAGTTGAAACAGAAAGTCCTTCCTGGCCTCCTTGCTCGTGAATATTCATGAGTAAATTGACTGAAAGCCATCTTCAGCTTTATAACAGGAGGGATGGCAGAATGACTATATCTTATAATCGAGAATAAAAACAAATTAGACCCTGCAATGACCAACCATTATTGAACTATCCACCGGGATGTAAGATCCACTGAGTGGTTTTACAATAAACTGCATTGTGCTTCATTGCCTTCTTTTAATTTTTAAATTCCTTTATTTTAATAAAACATTGTACTACTATAAACAGGAGTTAATAGCCAGCACTAGGTACTCAATCGGAGTTAAGTCATAAATTTGATGGCTTGTGACTCAACTCTGCAAAACTGATGGTTGGACTTGGATTCGACTTGGACTTGAGGGCAAATACTTGAGACTTGGACCTGACTTGGACCCTGTGACTCGAGAAGACCTGAGATTATAGTCCCCCATTGGACACCATAACGTTAATTTGATCATTTCAGTGTATATTAATTCTCTGTTATCTGCATTTTCGGTTGGCAGAATGCAAGGTCTCCTGAGATAGTTTGTTGGATGTATCACTCTATACACATACAAAGACATAAAAACTGTATGAGGACAACTGTAAGTGGACACTCTCTTTTCAACCTATCTCTGCCTATAAAGGACATATCCTATGACATGGACATACTGCGGTGGGTTTTTTCTGCAATACGTTTTAACCACTAAAGGAAAAAACTGACATCGATTAGGACTCGAGTCACATGACTCACAACTCGACTTGGACTCATGTCACGAATTTGATGACTTGTGACTCGACAGCAAAAATGATGGAAAGACTTGGACTCGACTTGGACTTGAGGACAAATGACTCGAGACTTGACTCGGACTGCAATGTTTTGACTCAAGAATTGACTTGGACTGGCCAAGGAATGACTTGGTCCCATCCCTATAAATAACACGGCGCATTAAAAATGCAGCTGCCGCAACTGATACCAAGGACCAACTGTAAACACAACAAAAGATTGTTTTTTGCAGCATGCAGGCTATTTAGCCATCCAGTCTATAATATAATCTCTTTCCCCATATTTAACATATCAAAACATTCTCCCATAGAACAACTTTTAAATCATAATGAAAGTACAAGTATTAAGAACTGAACATTGCATTCAAAAAGCACAGTTTGACTAGAGTTACCATACGTCCAGGTTTCCCCGGAAACTGCCCTCTGCCCGGGCAGTTTTTCAAAAATTGGCAGTTTGTCTGGGTTTAGCGCTGCCAGCCGTATGACCCACTGTTGCAAGTTACAGTGGAGCAGCAAGTGAAGGAAAATGCACCAATTTTCAATGTACTGCACCCATTCAGTATCATCACACAGCGTTTAGAAAAGTTCACACATTTACTTAAGAAATTATACATTATGCATATGTGTCACGCTGCTGACAAGTGATATCACCTTATGGCACTTTGGCAAATTATGTTTGTTTTCATTTGAACAGTGAATCATGTTGTTTGCTTGTTTGCTTTAACAAACTTTAGCTTGGAGTTTTGTAACTTTTGTTGAAAAAGACTTATATACATGTATATTGTGTTAATTGTGTATGTTGATTGTAAAATGAAAGTTAACTGTAAGGTTATCATACCTCTGGATTTTTCCAGATGCAAATGTTTCGTTTTACAGGGTGGTGAGGGAACACTCATTAATATTCATAAGAGAAGTGCTACCTGATTGCCCAGTGAATGTGAAAATGTATAAATATTCATGAGAAAGGTGCTACCTGATTGGTCAGTGAAAGTGAATCCTCATTCATATTCTGATCTCCGGACATATCCTTTTTTTCATCTCACCATATATGGTAACCCTAAGTTTGGCTCTTCAGATTGGTTAGCCGCAACAGATGCTAAAAGCTAACCTTCAGTAGCAAGTAAGAACTGTTTCTTGCTACCATATCTGGATAACGGCAGGTATCAACTCTTGGCTCCATCTCATTGCCATTAGCTGAGCCTTGCTAATCCAGCCCGTTAAATGAACTCCGTAGGCACATTTCTCTCTCGCTCTCCCCACCTTCCTCTCCAGCAGCTGTAAATGTTTGGCCTTCAACCCTTTAAATATACATCAGTATGTAAAGTGGCACCGTGTAACCTTGTCCCAGATAAGCACCCGGAAGATGGATGGATGTAAATTGGTATACATATACACAGGAAAACACACAAAAAGGCCCGTGGGGGGAGCATATTAATGTAGTGAGATAACGTTAAAAAGGGTGAGCTAAAAACCAAGACACATTAGAGTTAATGTACAAGAGGAGATTATTGATAAAACCCCCACTGAAAGCATCCAGTTCGAAAAGTTATTCAAATGAAGCTTTATTTGCCATTTGTACAAAAACAGGTATACTGGAGTTTTTTCTGGCGTGGCCACTTTGCTCCCCTGTCCTGTTTTAAAAACACACACACACACAAGGACCTTGCTGATGTGCCAGGTGGACATGCGTCTAATCAAACCCACGACCTTCTGATCACAGGCGCGGGGTCCAAACCCATCGTCCCACCACATCACAGATCGTGACAGCCAGGTTCATCTGGACCACATTCAGCACTGGCTGATCCAGAGGCCACATGCTTAATCGCCATTGGATAAGGAAGCTGATCTTGCCCGAGGCTGCGACTGGAGCCTCTTCTACATCTTTGGCAGAGATATTTCGTGCACTGAAATAATAGAATTGCACATGTGGCAAAGTGAGTTAAAGAGAAAAATTAAAATAAAATAGATCCTGTTGTTTCTGAAATTACATCAAAGGCTGCTTTGCCATTACAGGCACCGGGAACAGATGGACTCAGTCATTGCAAGTGGAATTTCTGTCTTAATGACATTCCTATGGCGCTTTGAACTGCAGCTACTTATGGGTTGCTGCTAAGCGTGAATCATCATCCTCTCTTGTGCCCCGCCCCCCCGCCTTCTCTCGCCCTCATTCCTGAGAGCCCTCAGAAGGGCAATCATGACACAATGACTCAGACGTTCAAAAAGTTTTTGACAAAACCTGTGAAGGAGCAAGATGAAGGCTGAGATATGCAAAGAGGACTACACAAATAACTCAAATGCGAGAGTCTGGCTATTAAATCCACACGGGCACACTGGCACCTGTGCAATCACACACACACCTGAGACAAAAGAGTCCAATTATGCCCTTAAACACGTTTTAAAAGCCTTTCCTGCTTTTTTTAACAAAATCCCATGACAAGACTCTAGCAGGTTGTTCTGTAGAGTGGTAGGTCCTTGATAACCCCAACCCATGAGCAACGCCCACCTCTCTGATCATAACACAGGCGGGATGGGAGACAAACAGCCAACCTTTGTCTTTCCTGGTCTCTTTGTTTCCTGGTTTTCAGATGAATGGAGACCATGTCTCTTCTGTTCAGCTCTTATTCTTCCACACCACACGCGTCACTCGCAATAATGTTCAGGTACCCATTGTTACGCAAATAGACCAGAGGTAATGTGAATAGTCACATTGAAACACGTGAAAGAATAGGCGCGGAGGGAAATATCCAGTCAGACCTTTCTTCAGATTGAAATATATTTCTGCCTGGGCGCCAAATATGGCTGTGTAGACATGTGACCTAAAAGTCATGTGACCGAAAAGTCATGTGACCTAAAAGTCACACGTGGAAGACTCTAGAAAGGTTTGCTGCTGATGTCCAAGCATTCCTTTGTCCTTCGAAGAAGCCAGCTGGGTGACTAGATAAACGATGAACAGATTCAAGATTCAAGAGATCTTTATCGTTGGCCCATGAACATCCCAGATGAAATGGATGAAGGTTCCATGGTGCTACATTTACACATTTACTGAACAATGTATGACAACACTGCATCTGGCAAATCAGATGTAAGATCTGGCCACTCCAGTGAGGGCGTCAGCAGCTACAACAGCTTCAATGAGAGGGCAAGTGGTATAAAACGAACAAGCTTAGCGGATTTGCGGCAAACCTGATCATGTGTTTACTATTTAGTCACCTAATGAAAGAAATAAAACAATAGGCATTCTCTGTCAGAACAGAGTAAGGCAATATGACATTAATTTCTACCTGGCGTTAAAAAAAATTAATATCTTCACAGAGCTGATCATGCATATCTTAATAACGAAAGCTCATTTAGTGACAGCTCTTCTGACCTTGGCTATATGCTGGCATCTGCCCTGACAGTGAACAGCTAATGCAGACTGCCTGTCTGCCTCGGAGACTGAAGACTGCAGCGGCGTCCTTGGTCACCTCCGAGAGGTGTTTCCGGAACCACTGCCGCCAGCGGCTTGACGCGATCCCTGGAGGAAATTGATGTCACCAGACAGCCAAGGTGCGAGTCCTCACTCTTCAGCTCCCGCGAAGATAAGAGACAGCAATTACAAGGAAGTGGCTCCGGGTAACGGGCCTTTAACGGCGTTTTGGGGAAGTGCGGAGTCTGGGCAGCATCTCAACGCAGCAAAGAAACGAGAAGCTTCTGACAGAATATAATTAGGTCGACCACGAGAAATGCCGAGTATTAATCAAATCCCTTTGAAGTCCAGGACAAGCACAATGCCCCCCCCCCCCACAAATATCTGGAATTTCACTAACAATCCTGTACAGAATATGAACAATGTTTAAATATTTTACTTTCAACATTTCATTTCTGAATCAGGGGCCGTTATTCCATTCACGGCGGGTCAGTTAATTGTCTTAATGCCCCACTGTTTCAAAGTATTCACCGCTTGTTTTAATAGAATTTCGAGATCTGCAGGTTCACAGGTAGCTTTCAAGTCCCAAGTGCCTTTCAAAGCAGTGGCAGACAAAGCCGCTGGATTTTTTTTTTTGTTTTAAGCCAGCAGCACTTCCCTGTAGTCAGTACCTTATAAAGGCGAGATCACAGGCCTTTATGTAGCTCCCTATTTAATCAGCATATGGGCAAATGTATGTGTCAGACTTTCACACAGAAGTTAACAAAGTGCAGACCGCAACTGAAAGGTTACGTTGTGGACTTAACGCTTACGCTGCCCTGAGTAAGAGACCTCACAGCCAGCAACTGAGTAAATGTCCATTCCATGCTGTAAAGTTGTACTTCATAGCACACAAATGCACATGAGCAGATAATAATTATATTCTGAAATATATTCTGTAACCCAAGCCCTTCATCACATGTACGTAGAATGTTTCTCTGCTATGTACGTGTATCGATGTTCCATTCCCACTTTTGTATTCTCCAGCTATATAGCGTATTTTCGTACACAGATATCAAGTCATCCAACCTGGTAGGTGAAAATAATCATTTCTACATTTGTTGAAGGGAGTAACTTTCTTTAAATTTAGATGTGAAAATTTAGATTCATTTTGTTCACCGCATTCTTGATGTACAAATCTTGCGGGGCTGGCTGTGGAGGTGACATGGTCACATGACCAGGACAGGGTGACAGAGTGGTATGGGGCTGGCCGTGGAGGTGACACGGTCACATGAGTAGGACAGGGTGACAGAGTGGTATGGGGCTGGCCGTGCGACGAGGCGGCGGCTTGACTTCAGCTTTGCTCTTTTGTCTGTGTCTCTCTCCTGATTCCACCCATCTGGCTTCATTTACCCCTGAAAGTGCCATCTTATCAGGGCTAACTGGGCATTCATGAACTGGGCAGGAGCAGATGGGGGCTGGCAGTGAGTCGCCGTAGCAACCAATCCAGACAGAATTCCTGTACCATGACCACAGCCTAGCTCCCGCTGTCTCGTTTTCTAAGTCTGTTTAATACACCGGTTACTTGTTCTAGAGTCACTTTTTGTAAATAATTTTATTAGGCACCTCTTACCCTGTCCGCTTCTACCTCAATCAGATTGCATGTGTCTGATTTATATTTGATTGTGGAAATAATTCAAGAATTCAGTGGTTTTATTTGTCACATGCAAGGTATACAGTCCAACTAAGACCTGCAGTGCAACTAATGTAAATAACCGTATCAGACCTAACCATAATCCCAAAAACGCACAACGCATATCACATATCGAGTAGAAAACCAGGGCAGGAATTACTCAAAGCTATAATAATGTCATGTACTGTACAGTACTGGGTTAATATGTATAACCCATGCTGTAACTTTGCCCATAAGACTTGAATCAAGTATAAATATGTTATGCATATAGGTCACATACGCTCAGTGTAGTCAGAAAAGTCTTTAGTTCCGGCTTGCAAATGCAGACGGCTATTAGTGGGGAAAAAAGCAAATGTCGTTAACACACCGACCGGTATTGAGTGAGTAACTTGAGAGATGAGAGTGTCCAAAGCTTGAATTTCTCTGTTTCCATCATCACAAGGCTAACATTTCCGAGATAGCCGAAGAAAAAATGGCTTTGTCAATTTGACAAATCCTTCTGCTGAAATCCAATAGGATTTATCCAGTAATGAGTCTCTAGAACAAAGTTCTTTCTCTGATTAGAACCTCATTTAAGGGTATCACCAAACTCAGGCTATGAACGCCAATGCCAATCTCCTCTCACTATATAGTCTACAATATGCTTTCGGTTTCAGTCCACAAGTACTTTCAGAGGGCTGTGAGGCACGTCTCACCTCAGGACTCTAAAACAATTATAGTGTTCATTTTTAGCTCTCTCTATTTCGTAACCACGGTCGCTTCAGATCCCACCCACTCCCACACTAAAGGAAAAGTAACATCAGGAATCTCTCAAGGACATGGGCTTCCTCTTAGGCCTCACCTGTCTAAGGTTCCAAACAAATACCTGAACAGGGAAAGCGGTTGATTTGTTAATTAAACTTTCTTCAAGTTCCAGGACAAAATAATCCAGGGATGCTGGGGGGGGAGGGGGGGGGTAGAGGTTAAACAATGACCCCACTGTCCACCCCCAAGACCTAATGCAAAACATTCCCAGATTTGCTGCTACAGGTATTAAATTCAGATGCCAGAACACAGCATGCGTGTTCTAAATATATGATTCTTAAAATTATTGGTTTGTAGAAATAATGGCTTAGACTGAATGACCTAGGTCTGTTTTTAACCCATTTATACAGCTGGATCTGTTTAGTGGGATAATTACTTTACATATCTCACTGAAGGGTTCAATGCCAGGGCCCATCTTGCAAACTCTCATCTTACATATCCTTAAGCACTGTAAATAAATATCTTTGAACTCTACAGTACCTGTCTCGCACTAATTTCAGTAAAATAGCCCACGTTGTAGGCTGTGGGTATGTAGCCTGGAATATCAGCCAAAGCGGCCTCACTGCCAACCATATGGGATGAGTGATCAAGGGATACTGATGGATATATATGGGAAAATAGAAAAATGTATTTAGAATCAAAAATGTAATGGATAATGGATGCGATTAAGAGTATGCGTGATCTGGGACAGAGGACACTAAGGGCAAACTTTAGCTGTTGATTAAAACGTGAAACTCCGAAGAGGCTGCGAGAAGATAATTTATTCAAGTATGAGAAAATCATCAAAAGCTGCATTTGTTGAACATCGAAAGTTGCATAACTAAATGCGTTAAAAAGCATAAAATGGGGGAAAGACACTGATAATTTTACATCAGGTATCCAAACAGGTATTTGGCCTGTCAGCCCAGAGGGATCTGTTAATGGATCTGAAAATGCGCAAAGAACTGCAGCGAGGCCGCAATGCGTGCACTTGTTTGCAGGCGCTGCTGGTTCGTTGCAGAACACAGCACACAAAAATTAAGAGGGATGTGTTAATTTCAGCAGCTCACCGTGCCGATGGCCGCCACATCCGGAATTCATCATGGTTACATTAAAAAGTTAAATGCAAATGATTTGTTTTTTCGGACTTGTAAGGCGCTGTTCACTCTTCATCATCATGTAATATGAGAGGCATTGTGCATGTGTGCATATGTGTGTGTGTGTTTATACTAATTACAGACTTCAGGATCACAGTTTGTTGGTTTTAATTACACAACATTGAGTGTTCCAGTCCAGTGCTTGACAAGTTTGCCATTAATTGCATTTTATGGTGGCAAATTCTTCGGTCAATGAGACCAATCCATCCTGTCTACAGGGGAAAACAGACAGGGGGATTGAAGGGATGGTTAACAACAGGGAAACATCTGGAGAAGAAACATCCAAAATCATCAGGGGGAGCAGGAAGGAGTTTTAGTAGGAAAAGCACCAGAATAAATTTATGTGACCGCACACAAAAATCATTAACGATCATTAACATTAAATTATTAACAAGCAGTGCTTATATAATGTCTCTAAATGTCTCTAAATCTCTAAATCCCCTCCTGGAGCCGACACCTTATCGTGGTGGAGGGGTTTCTGTGTTCCAATGATCCCAGGAGCTAAGTTGCCCGGGGCTTTATGCCCCTGGTAGGGTCACCCAAGGCAAACAGGTTCTGGGTGAGGAACCAGACAAAGTAGGGCACAAAAGACCCCTTATGAAGAGAAACACAATGGAAACATGTTTTCCCTTGCCCTTGCCTGGAGCCAGGCCTGGGGGTGGGGCTTGATGGCAAGCACCTGGTGGCCAGGCCTATACCCATGGGGCCTAGTCGGGCACAGCCCGAACAAGGCACGTGGGTCCCCCCTCCAATGGGCTCACCACCCATGGGAGGGGCCATAGGGATTGGGTGCGTTGTGAGCTGGGCATTGGCCAAAGGCGGGGACCTTGGTGGTACGATCCTCGGCTGCAGAAGCTAGCTCTTGGGACATGGAATATCACCTCTCTGAAGGGGAAGGAGCCTGAGCTGGTGCGTGAGGTCGTGAAGTTCCGGCTAGACATAGTCCAGTCTCCTCGAAGGAGGTTGGACCCTCTTCCACTCTGGAGTTGCTCACGGGGGGAGGCGCCGAGCGCCTGTACATTGGGGTTTACCGCAGTGGACGAGAGGGTAGCCTCCCTTTGCCTTCGGGTGGGGGGACGGGTTCTGACTGTTGTTTGCGCTTATGCGCCGAGTGGCAGTTCAAAGTACCCACCCTTTTTAGAGTCCCTGGAGCAATGCTCACGTGGGCAATGACAGTGAGACCTGGAGTGGCGTGATTGGGAGGAACGACACCTTAGTGCTCCTCAGTGGCCGAGCCCCGGGGGTGGATGAGATCCGCCCAGAGTTCCTTAAGGTTCTGGTTGCTGTGAGGCTGTCCTGGTTGACACCCATCTGCAGCATTGCATGGACATCGGGGGCGGTGCCTCTGGACTGGCAGACCGGGGTGGTGGTTCCCCTCTTTAAGAAGGGGGACCAGAGGGTGTGCTCCAACTATAGGGGGATCACACTCCTCAGCCTCCCTGGCAAGGTC